>CATIWM010601583.1:0-29186 GCA_949671775.1 Mallotus repandus | reverse complement strand
CTAGAGTTACAGAGAAGAAAAGAAGAACTTACATCTAGAGCAAGTGTTAATTGAAGAAAATATGAAGAAACAGTCGAAAAAACAGGGGGCCAACACTATTTTTGGGTTCTGAAAGGGAGAAGAGAAGAAGCGACTCGAGAGAGAAGAAGAGGTGGGAGGCAGCAACGGCAGGTAAAGGAGGAATGAATTAGGGTTAGAATGTTTAGGAATAAAGAATTTATATAGTAGGCGATATTATTAGGGTTAGCTGGGTTAGGGTGAACGTGAACCAGCGCTTTTTTTTTGTTATATATATATATATATAAAATTAGAAATTTCACTTTTTGGTCTGTTTAGGTCGGTAAAATATAAAACCGAATCAATTTTCGAAAATCGAAATTCTCTTACTTATAAACCGAATCGATCGAATAACTTTTCACCAACCGAGCCGATTAAGTAAATCGATTCTGTTCGATTCGATAAATTCGGTTCGGCCATTTTTGCTTTCCCCTACTCTCAAGGATAGGGACTCCTTGTGGGTCCCACATAGATCATGTGTAAATTTCTCCTCCCCGCTAACAACTAACATACTAACAGTCGTATCCCGATTGTGGTACTAACAACACGAAACCTTGGTAATGTCAAGGATTCTCCTCGGCTGCTCTCAAGGATAGGAACTCTTTGTGGGTCCTACATAAAGCATGTGTAAATTTCTCTTTCCCGCTAACAACTAACATACTAACAGTTGTGTTCTGATTGTGATACTAACAACACGACATCGATTAAATATATATTAATACCCTTTGGAAGTTAATGGCTTACGTTAGATGCTATGCTACTTGTAAAAAAGAAAACTTATAGCATATCTAAATCAAGGAAAGCTAAACATGCCAATTGCCATAGAAAACAAAACCCCATTTTTACTTAATGATTGTAAGATAGACCGCATCCTCGTATTTAGATTATTTAACTTTTTTATAAATAAAAAAAATTAAAACAAATTTGAATTTTTTTAAGGTGTCTTGATCCACCCTTATAGTGAAATAGTGACTAATTTAATTAATTTTTTAAAATGTGCTTTGTCAATTGAATGATGCATAGGATTTGAGATGTAGCACAATCATGGTGTGGTGGATTCTAGACAAATAAAATTACATGCTTCCAAACATTTTAAGGCTGAAACTCCTCTGCCTCCATGGACTGTAGTCAAATATATCATTGACAGACATTTTCTTTTCTTTTCTTGAAACAGTCCATTAAATAAGACAAACAAGCAACTATTATTTATTTATTTTTCTAATTAGCATGATTACACTGTCAGAAATATTTTTTTTATTTTTCCTTTTAAATCTGTTTTTAAAGTCATGAATTATTTCACGTTGAACATTTCTTAAAACTTTTGAGACTTAAAGTTTATTATATTGTAATTAATTTAATTCAATACAAATATAATGATAAATATAGTAAAAAATTTTCAATAACTAATATAATACATCTTTATATATTACAATTTTAGTTTAAGACGTCATTTAAATGAGAATAATTTTTTAATAATTGATGTAAAAAATTATTGTAAAACATTAAAAAATTATCTAACGATACAAATTTTCTTCTTTAATAATTATATATATTTTTTAAACAATGATACCATATTAGATTTTTGTTGAATTTTTTATTCAATACGAATTGCTTGGCATAATGCAATGGAACTTACATTATGCTTGGCATACATAAATTAAGTATA
Source organism: Mallotus repandus (assembly GCA_949671775.1). Classification (NCBI taxonomy): domain Eukaryota; kingdom Viridiplantae; phylum Streptophyta; class Magnoliopsida; order Malpighiales; family Euphorbiaceae; genus Mallotus; species Mallotus repandus. The sequence goes on along the minus strand of CATIWM010601583.1, from coordinate 27,463 downwards.
TAAATATTTTTAAAATAATAATTTTTCTCACCATTATTAAACCCCTAAAAAATAGTTTAATAGTCAATTAAATGTAACTCAATTGATTAATACGCTGATTAAAGTCTTAAATTTGATTTCCATGAATTATGATTTGTTATTTTTAATATAAAAAATAAATAAAATTATTAAAAACTAAAATGAGTTATGATTTGTTATTTATATTAATGAGCATTATGAGATATTTTTCATATGAAATTAAAACTCACAATATAAAAAAATAAATAAAATTATCAAAAACTAAAATTGACTAGCTGACAAACTAAGAATTCCAATTTCCCAAAAAAACAATTATTATCAAGAATAAGAGATGCATGAATCCCACGTTTCCAAACATCCACCTTTCAGGAAAACGAATTATTAACAACCACATTTCAAATTCCCCATCTTCTAGGTTAAATGAATTTTTCTTCTGATTCAATTCGATTCTACTTCTAATTGGTTCTAACTTCTAATCCAATTCCCAATTATTACTGTTCCCAATTGCTGCCCCAATTTCTCCCTTTCTCTCGCAGCTGCCTTGCTGATTAGGGTTTTCTGCTACTTCTAATTGAATTATGGAGCAAAACTGATGAATATCTAGACACTTTCTTGTGATGTAAAGAATTAATTCGTCCCAATGTTGAGCTCTTTTTGCTCTCAATCTCTGTCCCAACGCTCCCTAGTTCTCTTCCCCTCCGTTTCTAGACTTAGAGTTATTAATCGACCTCCAAATTCTCCTCTTTTGACCCGTAATTCTCGGATCTCTGAACTCAATTCCAGGTTATCAAAGAGTGTAAGTATTGATTCAATATTGTTTTTCAGAGAATTGAAATTTGGGTTTCCTTTGTTTTATTGGGTGGTGCCGTAAATTTAAGAATTTTAGAAATTTTGAAGCTGTTTGTGATTGTAAAGAATAGTAAGACTGATGTTTTGAGAAAAATTAAGATAATTATTCATCGTATGTGTGTGTGTGTAAGTAAACGTAGTGATTTTGTTTGTTTATTGGGTTTTTTAATTTGTTGGTGAATTGTTTTTGCAGAAATGGAAAATTTCATGCTTTAGACATGAGGATTTTTCTCCAGTAAATCCTAAGTCTGATGGTGTTGAACACTGTTTACCTGAGAAACTGGTGAAGCAGCCTGAAATTGATAATAATAATTCAACTGATGTTAAAAGGGATTGGTTATCGACTCTTCGAGAGGTTTCTTTCTCAATTTATGGTTCTGTTTGGTGTTTAGTTATAGAAACTTCTTGTCAGTCTATAGCTTGAATTTCAATTCTATGTTTGGTGCATGCTATATGTGTAAGAATGATTTTGAACATCTAATCCTATGAGGATAATCTCGGTGGGGAACATAAGTTTCTGGATGATGTTAATTTGAAGGTTACTGTTTTGGTGAATGTTTGTCCTTTGTTACTACCATGTAGGTTCCTTATTCTAGTTTTGAATGGAGTTCTTGTAAGTGTATGCTCTGCTATGTCATGGTTTAAGTCCACATGAGGCAACAAATGTTCAATATAGATCTATAAAATGCCTCTATAGCTTAAATTGGTTATTCTGGAGGATTCGCATTTACCATAAAAGTACTATGTCCTGTGGAATTCAGATATGCTGCTTGTTACAAATGTAACCTTTGAAGATCTTGCTGGGAGTTCTTGGTTTTTCTGGTGTGATGATTTAGGAGATTTGAAGTGGTTGATTAATAATTGTCTTGTGCTAATGTGTTGCTAAATGTCTAATATGATCTGTAGTTTTCTTTCAAAAGTTGGCATTTTTTTCTCAGAAGGTGGTGCTAAAACTGTTCATAGTCTACTATTTTTGTTAATGGATTCTGAAAGCAAATTCATCTGTAGGCCAACATCATTTTGTTACCTGGATTTTGGACTTCTTAGCAAACTCAGTAGATGTACTACAGAGCATGGATATAGTTAGATGACCTGAAATCAATGCCACAGTTGAATGGGTTTCTTTCGTTGATACTTCAATTTGCCATAATATCAATTCATCAAAAGAGAAAGAGAAAAGAATTTGATTTCTCATTAAATAAATCCTTGAAAAATTGTATTTTCTATAGCTTCTGACTTCCAATGCAAGCAGCTATATTTTCATTTCATCTCAAATTTTGAGTAACATATTGTTCTTTTGACTGAAAAATACTTTGTTATGCTTCAGGCTGCAGATGTACTTTTAGGGGCAATTGGGAGACCGTGGACTGTACCCTGGACAGCAGAGACCATAATACAGGTCAGCTTTCTCCACTTCTTAATTATATGATGGCTCTTCTAGGGAATAGGCATCTAGAGAGCAAACTTTCATATTTGGTAACTAGTTACAAGGTTGAGTACCAATTGTTAAAATTATGAATAGCAGTTAACAAAATCCATTAATAGTAATTGCTGGAGATCTTGTCCTAATAGCAGATACTAGTGCTATCTGTTTTCTCTTGTATTTCTCTTTATCAATTTTTTTACAAGCATGTTGCAACATTTTGTAATAATTATATATTTATTGCCTTGAAAATAATTTTCACCATCAGTGAAAATTTCAACTAAAATTATGAGTAACTATTAAGAAACAAAATGACTAATAAATTTAACTTTTGAACTGGATTTCCCCTTTCAATTCTACGATGGATGCCAACTATTTAAATTAATGATTGAAGCTGAGGGGAGGAACCAAATTATATCTCGTGATGCAGGTGATGCTTCTCTGGGTTGTCTCATTCTGGTTTATAGGGTCCTGGGTTATTCCTTTTGCGGCCCACATGGCAGGTTTTAACAAGGAATCTCTGACGTTTAGAGGACAAGCTTTGTTCAGCCTTGTGACTGATGTAACTGAAGGCCTTGCTGGAATTGCAATCCTTCATCAATGCCTGTCTCAGTTCTGCCCCCTTCCATCTGATTGGTTTAGGTTTAGCCTGAAAGGTAACTGGCTGTTTGATGTTGCTCTTGGGTGCTTCATGTTTCCCTTGGTCAACCGGCTTTCACAGTTCAATCTTAGCCTGTTGCCCATTCTGCCTTCTGCACCAGTCACTCTATCTAGTGTTGAGCAGTCAATTGCAGCACGGGATCCAGTGGCAATGGCACTGTATGCAGTAGTGGTTTCAGTGTGTGCTCCTGTATGGGAGGAGATTGTCTTTCGGGGTTTTCTTCTCCCCTCTTTAACCAGGTACATGCCTGTTTGGTGTGCAATCCTGGTGAGTGCAGTTGCCTTTGCTCTAGCACATTTCAATGTACAGAGAATGCTACCGCTTATATTTCTTGGGGTGGTGATGGGTGTTATTTTTGCAAGGTCAAGGAATTTAATGCCATCAATGCTTCTGCATAGCCTTTGGAATGGCTTTGTGTTCTTAGATTTAATGAGATAACTTGCTACCACTGAACTTCACATATCGATGGTTGATCACTTGCTCGTGTCATGGAACAGAAGATTTGGTCTGATCTTGTGGGATATGCTTTTTGTCGAAGGATGTTGAGCATTAGACTTGAGAAATCTTGCTGCTTTGGCAAACGTTGATTGGCACTCATCTTCTGAGTGATTTGTAGGTCCCCCAACAGATGCAAGTAGTGTTGACAGAGATTGATAGGCCATTCTATTATAGAATTAGTCCAGCACACCTTTCCCGTCTGTAATTATACGAGGGACGAAGAAAGAGAAAAGATTATCCTCTTGTCCTGTAGATGTCTTGCTTGTCAACATTGTTAAACTCATAATTCACTCAATGGGCGCTTTTAATTTTTCCTTGTATGTTTGTAGAACTCTTAATTCACTAAATGGGTACTTATAATTTTTCCTTGTATGTTTGTTTTCCTTTGAATTCTGGGTTTTGAGCTCATAGAAGAAAAGGGCAAACAAATCAGCAAGAACTGGATCCTGACCCAGTGTTATTGAACTAGCAAGAACTTGTTAAAAGTGCACATGTTTGCGGAGAACGGTGTTATTGAACTAGCAAGAACTTGTTAGGAAATGCATATGTTTGCAGGAAAATGGCTCATCAATTGGCAAACTTTATATGATCAGCTTAACAACAAAACCTTTCTTTACCGTGTCCTGCCCTAAATTGACTTCTAATGATTAGATTAACAACTAAACCTTTGTTTATTGTGTCCTGCCCTAAATTGATAGGGAAAAAAGAAAATGTCAGAAGTGGGATTTGAACCCACGCCCTCTCACGAGGACCAGAACTTGAGTCTGGCGCCTTAGACCACTCGGCCATCCTGACTACTTGTCAGTGTGCTGAAGTTTAAATTCTTTACCAATGCTGATTTTGTCACATCTATATCAATCGAATTTAGATTTTGTATAGTTTATTTAAATGCTTTTCACCACCCAAATCTTTTTGCGAGCTCAATTTACTCTCACAACTTTCTTTCTTATACAAATAAATACATCCAGACAAATTAAGTTTTATGAAAAGTCATGTTCTGTCCCTAATCATTGTGTGAGTTTTGTGCAATTTGAAAAGAAGAAAAAGTTTTCTAGATTGAAATTATACATGAATTGACGGTTCATGCCTCGATCATATGATTTGATGCACTAAGACATTGTCGCCGTACATGTGTATCTCACACATACATACAAATTATTAATGGTGACATGATTGTACACTGTTGTAGCAAAATAATAAGACAAAAAATATGGTTAATTATTAACGAATGCTGTTCTATATATTCTCTAGTGCAAAATAGATATATGAGTTCTTTTTTTTTTTTGGGGAAAGAGAATAACATTAATAAGTACATCTCAATCAATACACTAAAAATAAGCTATTAAAAATGGTAGAGCTATTAATCTGTTTAAATAAAAACAGATTATAACACTAACATAATAAATTTGACAATATAAAGTTTGTACTCTATAGACGATTAAGAAATATAGAATTTTAGTATTTCTATTAATAAAAATAGATCGGTCAGATGTTTAATTTTCAGATAGATCGGACTAATACATGGATACCTTCTACAATTTGGTGGCATTTAAGCTCCCTTTGACAAATCTACAAGTCTAATGAAGAAAATCTCGTATTTTGAGTAGATCAATATAAATCTCTATTGTAACAACAAAAAGCCCCACAAGAAGGAAGTAAGAACTGAAATAACTTCATCAGATTTATAGATCTGAGAAACTAACAACTTATTTATAAAAGTGGGTTAAAAATCTATAAAAATTTGAAATTTGATATCAAATCATATAGATCTACAAATAAAAACATATAGAACTAAAATTTTTGGGTGATTTTTGACCAAAAAAAGCCAAAAACCACCCAATAGTGGTAGAATATAAAAGAGGTAGAAGATGATGAATAGAGAGAGGTGAGAGCGTTTGGAGAATTGTCTATCTTATGTTTTGTTAGTAAAATAAAATACCCTGATATATGAGTTCTTGAATTTACAAGAGACACTAACATTGACAAATATCATATAAAGCAAATCGTCAATCTCTATATTGTCCGTCTAGTTTTGGCTAAACGGTCAAATTTTTATAGGCATAGTAAAGAATACGATATCAACTGGTATTTGTCAAAAAGAAAAATATTTTTTTCACCCTCGCCTTTGCTCTTAATTTGTATTGGCAAAAAAAAAAAAAAAATCTTTTATATTTGAGATAGAAAGAGAGAAAATTGTTCAAATTTTCAGATTTTCTTTAAAAACATTAAATTAATTTACAGGACTTGAATTTAAAATTTTGGAGTACTGAAAAAAATTTTATAAATCAAAATAACTATTGATAGTGCATATTGAATTGATAGCCAGCACAAGCTAAATCATATATATATATTTTCCATAATAATATAATCAGACAGCTCACTTCAATTATTAATAAAACAATATATATACACACAAGACATTAGTGGAACTGCACAAGACTAGACATTAACGAAGTATTGCAAATGAGACAGAGAGTTAGCTAGATTTTGGACGTTAATGAGCATAATATACTATGCGTACGCATATATATATATATATATATATGCATGCACGTAGTATACAGGCCTATACATTAAGCTGAAGAGACATGGGATAACAGGTTTTGGTTGGTCCATCATCATGCATATGCGAGACTCGAAAGGAGATATCAGTGTGGTAGTGGTGGAGGTGGGTGTTTCCTTGTCTCCATTTCACGTGCAACGTACAGCTATGTGTAGTGGAATTCTGCACACTGCATGCCTCTAGCTAAATTTGCAGGCCATTTTGGCACTGTTATATATATGTGTAGTGCCTGCCTACCTGCCCGCTGCCCTGTGGCTTCTGCACCTTGTTTTAGCTAACTAGCTAGCAGCCCACTTGTAGTAATGCCATGGCCCCCTTAACCTCTTCCACACCTTTATCTTTAAATGTGTGTATATAAATATACACTACAGACACAATCATTTGTCTTTTTTTTTTTTTTTTCTCAAAGCATTGTGAATGAATTCCATCCATGTTTCACTCGTTAATTATAATAAATACAGATTAAACAAATCAATTTGGTGCTGAAAATGATGATATAGCAGCCGTGGACAATATATTTTTAGTACAAGTAGAAGCTTACAACTGAAAAATAAATTATATTAACATATATCACCCTTTTTTTTGGCTGGGAGAGGGGCAGGGGGTTCTCGACCGCAATTGATGCCTCAAATAGCTTGACCATCAAGTCAAGTCCGCTGGACAACATATAATACACTCTTAACTGGGTATAAATATCTCATTTCATATATTAGAAATTTAATTAGATTATATTTGATTGACATATATACGAGTAGAATAATTGGGAAAAGTTATAATACATACATCGTCCACCTCCAACAAATGGAGAATTTTGTATGTGAACACTCTATTTTTTTAATACAAAAATCATAAGGTAAAGGCATTAGTTTATGAACTGCCTCAAAAGAATTCCATAAGCTGATCTTTGATGAATACGTAGAAAAGCACCCTATTTGCTGGTTGTGTGAAATGATACCCGTCCCAAAACACATGTAAATTAATATCAGGACATGCATTGGCAGCGTGCTTACATAAGTAAGTAGCACCTTGAAGTCCTGTTTCACAACATGTTTTATCTGCAACTTCAAAACCTGCAAAACACAATTTTTATTTTTTATTTTTGTAGCATTGATAAATCAAATCGATGTGTGGATGCCCTTTTAACATTTTGAAAAGAAAAGACCGTAAAATATTAAGCACCTCCGGTTTCTAAAGGCTTTAGGACTATATCCGAGTAAGTCTTATAGATATCGAAAAAGACAATCTTGCTCCCCTTGAGTTGACTGCGAAGAGCAGGTAGCTTTCCAGATAATTTAGAGTTGAATTCAGTTGCAGCTTGGTTTATGTCTTGTGCACAACCTGCTGGAGTTCTCTTTGATGGGACACATCCAATTGGTGGTATACCCATAACTCCGATCCTTCTCATTCCGATGTCATATAAAGCCTTGCAAATGATTTTTTTTTTAAAATTACAACATTATAAAATGAATTAATTGATTACAAAATTTTTTGTTTTCTTTGTAAGAAAAAAAATGTACTTACTTTGACGAAATTAACAGCGTTATTAACCAATTCATCAGTATATGCACTAACATTATATTGCTTTTTCCTTTCTGTGGAAGCAAAATAGTTGTGAGCAAGATCATCACTGCCTGCTGCCACTATATTGACAGCATTTTGCAGAAAAGTATTTGCTTTTGGTGCTGTAAGGTTTTTTGTCACCCTTTCTTTGAATTGTCTTGTATTGTTTAATTGATCGGCTAGTGTTATAGCTTTCTGTAATTCAAGTATAAACATAAAATTATAAACACAAATCAATTTACAACAAAGTTATATTGAAAATGAGTGAAAAAAAAACGACAATGGAAGTATATATACGGCAAAAACAGATGTCATAGGATCATATCCTGCACCACCCGAAGCAAATGACACTCCTCCTTGTGCAAGATCTCCATCTTTCACTGCTGGGTCTTTATAAGGTGGCAGAGCAGTTTTTAACCCTAGTTCTTCCGCTTAAAAAAAAAAAATTAAAGAAAAAAAATTAGCACATAAAATAAATTACGAACAATGAAAAATATAAAATTTAAATTTTAAATATTTATACAAAAGAATTAACTCTGCATGTAACCGGAGTGATGAAATATATATTTTACTGCGTAAAAAGGTCTCTAATTCGAGTTTTCTATGTATATATATATATATTTATAACTAATAATTAATACTAGGGACTTTTATATAAAAAACTAATCACTTAGTAAGAGTGCAAAAAAAAAAAAAAAGTTAATATATGTATTGGACTTACATATTATATCAGGTAGGACATTTCCCTCACAAAACCTTCCCGATGGAGGAACTGATTGAAATTTGAAATTGATCCCATATGGCCTAAAGTTGCTCTTGACGGCGGTTGAAATAAAATTGTTGTTGCCTGTATCAAACAGAGAATCACCATATGTAAGGAGTGCTGGAATCGAAATGCCTGGTGGTAAATTTGACAAAGCTATTGCAGTCCTTACATAAATATTTATGATAAGAAATGACAATATTAAGATACATCGAAACTCCATGATTTTTTTTTCTCTACAAATAAAAAAAATGGCATGAACATTTCACCAGTCGTGCTTATATATTGCCTCCCATAGATATAAAAATGGTCACTATTGACCTGTTCAAGATTTCTTTCCTTCTGGATTTCCTAGATATTGATTGAGATTAATTAAAAATAGATTACATCCATGCTCTATAATTAGGGAACATTCCAAAAGGTAAAACACAAGCAAAGAAAATAATAAGTTGCTAATTATCTTAAATTTAACAATCAATAATTGTTCTAATAAGTTAATAGAAAACTATTTTTATTTAAATGATGTATTGAGTTTGAGTTTAATATATGCAGTTTCATTAAATTAGTTTTTAAGAGACAGTTACCACCTTTATGATCCTAATTAGGTTGAAGCAGATTAATCAAAATTTAATAGATTCTAAATACCGATAATTTAAACAAAACATCAAACAGTCCATTATCCTCATTTTGCCTTGGAGTAGCTTATGAATAAAATTATAAACACTTATGAATAAAATTATAAACATGTATAATATTTAATATCTAAAACTAATAAATTACTAGATGAAATTCAAATAATTCAAAAAAATTAGATATTAAAATAAAAAATAAAAACATATTTTATCTTATAAGTCGTTAATGATATACAAGAAGTAGAGAAAAACCATTATTTTTAATAATTTTAATTAATTTTAAATCCATTTAATAACTTGATTAATTTGTTAGGCAAGAGTGCATTTTCATTCCTAATGTTTATATCAAGAAGTACATACGTCCATTACCGGTTTTCTACCATTTAAACATAAAATTAAGTTAATTATATGATTTAAACTCCTCATCTAATGTATTAAAGAAAAGCAGTGAACACTAAATGAGAGAGCAGTCAAATGGTAACTTCTCTCTAACAATATTTTGAAATATAGAATTTAAATTCTACCATTATTAATTTAAAAGGAGAGAACTATCTCATGTTCTGCCAGTTTAGATTCCAAAAAAATATAATTATTAATTTAAAATAAAAGTTAATTAATTACTATAAGTTTATCAATAAAAAAAAAAAGTAAAATTTGATTTCAATTAGAAGGTACAAATCATTAATTACTTCATGTATACTTTGACTAGAAAATTTGTTAACTTAACATGTAAGGCAATGAAATCATAAAATATTAATTTTTTTGAGAATATAAAATATTAATTTGATCAGGTTAAATATTTACTTTGAGTTTGATTATTATTTTAAAACTAGTTTAATTTAAATATTTTAAATATTTCAAAATAAGAATTTAATCTAAAGAAATTAAATACATATCAATTTGAATATATCATTTAAATATTTATTATGTAAAATTAAATAATAAAATTTATATTTTATTTAATTAAAAAATTTAATTTTAAATTGTCATTATTTAAATATTTATTTTATATGCATCAATAAAAAAAATTAAAAAATGATGTTTTAATTTGTCAAAATTAATAGATTGTGATTAAATTGTAAAAATATATCAAAAGTCGTTTATATTTTAAAATAATGTGTTTTGACGTGGTACTTACATAAACCAATTCAAATTTTTCCAATGACCACATCAATAAGATTTCATCAAATTTTCAACTGGTACATAAAATTACAAAAATTAAAAAATTAATTTTATTAAAATTAAAAAATATATCAAATTTATTAAAAGTGCTAAAGCTGATGATTTTTTTTAGTAATTTACCCTATAAAAAATTAGGATTATTTATACTTAGTGTCCTTAAACTTTTATCCCTTTTTCACTGTCGCCCTAAAAAATCAATTGAACAAATAAAAATTCTTAAATATTAATTTTAGTCACAATGAAATTTCAATTGTCAACTTCCGGTAAAATTATCACCAGAACGCTGACATGGTTCATCAGAATGCTGACATGGCCCAATAATCGGACAATAATGGGACAAAATCTAACACAGTCATCATTTTGAATATGAAAATATCAATAAACAACCAAAAGTTTATTTTTCTTACACTTTTATCATCTCTTTCTTCCTCATCAACACTCACCACCATTATCAACAAAAAAAAAAAAATTCAACCCATACAAAATTTCGGTCACCAATACAACTAATAAAACAAGAAATAACACTATAATTTAACAAAATTCGTCAAACACGTTCTTTATTTTGGAAAGGCTCAGGAACACGGTAATTGGCTATTTGCTTCCCTGGCCAAGAACTGACGCCTGAAAATAACAATCTTTGTCAAAGTTTTCAAAAAGAAAAGAATACTCTCCATTAGAGACAGAATCTTTAATCTTTTCCAATGGTGATTCCAATCCAACAACTTACGACTAACCTCAGTTAATTCTAAATGGTTATCAGTAACAACCAACCAATAAAAGTATAAAACAAAACTGAAATTAAAAAGCATGGTCAGAATCAAAATCAAACCCGTGAACCAAACTTGAATCTTCAACAACCCAATTCAATCAAGCAATTTAAAGCAATACTTACTCTATAAGAATCTTCATGAACAAACTAAAAGTAATCACCTGGAATCTTAGCAAGACGAGGTTCAGTATGATGCCCATTACAAACAACAACAACATCATAAAATCAAAATCAAATATTTTCTTTTTAAAGCTCGAGTGAATCGCAAGAAGAACATAAACATAGAGGAAGAAAAGAGCACCGCACCTGAACCAAAACCATGAGAAATACAATGGGAAGATGAGGCCATTTCGGTTCCATTTCTATTTTGTTTTTTTTTTTGGTTAAATTATGGAGTTATTTCTTCCTCGTCTCTTTCTATATCGAACTCTTTTGGGCATATCAAAATGAACCCATTCAACCTTTCTTTGTTCTGAATATGAAATGAAAGGCCTTTATTAGCTGCCAATTTGATACTTTCCTCCGCCGCCGTTTCTTTCCAATTTGATATCTCCTATGCATCGCCTGCGTCTGCGTCTACGTCTCAGCTTCAGTTGGGTGTGCTTCTTCAGATGGGCGCATTTTTGCACTGGCTTTCATTGCAATGGGAAGGAGGAACGGTGATAAGAGAGTCTGTGGCCATGTCGTTTTGAGATGGAAGGGATTGTACGGTGACCAAAGGGCGAGCGGCTGCCACCGTGGCGGCATTCTGATTTGTGTGTCCAAGTGTGTGATTGGGGAAGAGAGGGACTAGGGTTTTGTTTTAAGAGGCCTTGGGCGGGATTGATGAATTATTTTAAATTATAGTGTTATTTCTTGTTTTATTAGTTGCATTGGTGATTGATATTTTGTATGGGTTGAATTTTTTTTTTTTATTGATAATGGTGGTGAGTGTTGATGAGGAAGAAAGAGATGGTAAAAGTGTAAGAAAAATAAACTTTAGTTGTTTATTGATATTTTCATATTCAAAATGATGACCGTCTTAAATTTTGGCACATCATTGTCCAATTATTGGACCATATCAGCATTTCATGGTAATTTTATTGAAATTTGACAATTAGAATTTTATCGTGACTAAAATTAATAGTTAAGGATTTTTTTTTCAGTTGATTTTTTAGGACGATAGTGAAAAAATGGTAAAATTTTAGGAACTGTGAACGTAAATAACTAAAAAATTATCAATAGGTACTGCACTTTAATTTGTAACATAAATAGCTAACTAGCTAGCAGCCCACTTGCTGTGTGGCCATGGCTCCCTCAACCTCTTGTGCACCTTTTTCTTCATAAATTTACGAAATCATTTGTCTTTTTCTTTGCTCACAGTCACAGCATTATCAATGAATTCCATAGCCCATGTTTTTCAATTTAAAAAAAATACTGATTAAACCAATCAATTTGGAGGTGAAAATGATGCATGATATCTGTGGATAACATGTTTTTACATTACAAGTTGAAGCTTAAAACTGAAAAATAAATTATGTTAAAAAGAACATTTTTAACTGGGTACAAATATATCCAAAAGTTGAATAAGTTAGTATTATAATTTCCTTCTAGGACATATATAGATCAATGGTTCTATTCTTGTACAATTATCTCATCATATGTGAGAAATCTATACATACGATCTGATTGACATACATATGTAGAATCATCGCAAGAAGTTATAATACCAACTCCAACAATTGCAGAGTTTTTTTATGCGTGCAAACACTTCTATTTTTGCAATACAAAAATCATAAGATAAAGCATTAATTTATAAAGGATAAATCCGTTATCAATTCCATGAACTTTAACACTTTATTCTATTGAACTCCTCAATTTTAATTGTGTTTTATTAAGCTTTTAATCTTTTATTTTTATATAGATTAAGGACAAATTACACTAAAGTAATAAAATTGTGAAATAAATTCTATTTACTCTACCACAATTATGATGTCGATGATAAATTTTAACGGTGAATATGTCATTAGAATTATCAATTGAAGCAAATAATCTTTATGGACAATTTTCTTATACCTTACACTCACATTTTTTCTATCATTTTTCACAGAACGTACCTCTAAACCTTTCATAATAGCATATTTAGCTACAACGAACAATTTACAATTTCGTTAATTCAATATAATTTATTCTTATTTTATATAAAAATAAAAGATTAAGGATTTAATAAAATACAATAAAAATTGAGAAACTCAATAAAATAAAGTGTCAAAATTTAAGGGTTTCATAATGAGTTTATCCATTTAAACTGCCTCAAAAGAGTTGCTTAACATAATCGTTGAAGAATAGCCCGTAAAGGTACCTAGTTGCTTCTTGTGTGAAATGATACCCGTCCCAAAACACATGTACATAAGCGTCAGGACATGCAGTGGAGGCTTCTTTACATAAGTAAGTAGCACCTGGATGTCCTGTTGCACAACATGCTTTATCTCCAAAGTTAAAACCTGTAAAACCAAAAAAATTTCTTCCACGTATATTGATAATTTAAAGATTTTAATTTTTAATTTCAACCATTAAAATTTAAGTGGCTCAACGAGTTTGTTGCTATGTGTCTTAATTTTTTTTTTTTAAATTACAAATATTCAGAATTCAATTAAATCTTAATAATTCAATTTCACTCAGATAAAATTATCACAAAAATAGTAAAAGTATTCTAACAACTGATACGACTTCATACATTACAATTCAAACTCACATGTGACACCAAACATATATCTTTACCATAACCAACAAAAGAAAATTTTAATTTTAATTTAATCCAATTACATTTACCTCCATAGTTTGAAGGATTTTGGGCCATGTTCAGGTAATCATTATAGAGATCCATAAAAACAATCCTGCTCCCCTTGAGTTGATTGCAAAGAGCAGATAGCCTTTTAGATAATTTAGAGTTGAATTCAGTTGCTGCTAGGTTGATGTCTTCTGCACAACCTGCTCGAGTTCTTTTTGGGGGCACATCCAATTGCTGGTATACCCATAACACCGATCCTTCTCATTCGCATGTCATATAAAGCCTTGCAAATGATTTAAAAAAAAATCTTAATTAATTATGTACTGATGTCATATCATTATAGAATGAATTAATTAGAAAATTTTTTATGTTCTTTTATAAAAAAATGTACTTACTTTGATGAAATTAACAGCATTATCGACCAAATAATCAGTGTATGCATGAATAGTATATTCTGTTTTCCTTTGTGGGAGAGCAAAATAGTTGTTAGCAAGGTCAGCACTGCCTACTTGTTAGCAAGGTCATCACTGCCTTCTGCCACTAAATTGAGAGAGTTTTGCAGAAAAGTATTTGCTTTTGATGGTGAAAGGACTCTTGTCACCCTTTCTTTGAATTGTCTTGCATTTTTTAATTGATCATCTAATGATATAGCTCTCTGTAATTCAAGTATAAACACAAAATTATAAATAAACATCAATTCACAACAAATTTATATCGTAAATTAGAAAAAAAAAACGACAATGGAAGTATATACACCGCTAAAACAGATGTCAAAGGGTCATATCCTGCACCACCCGAAGCAAATGACACTCCTCCTTGTACAAGGTCTCCATCTTTCACTGCTGGGTCTAAGTAAGGTGGCAGAGCGGTTTTTAATCCAAGTTCTTCTACTAAAAAATATAAAATTAAAGAAAAAATTAGCAAATGAAATAAATTAGGAACAATAAAAAAAGTAAGTTTTAAATTTTAAATGTTTATATATAAAAAAAATTAACTCCATCGTATATCTAGAGTAATAAAATATTTTGTTCCATGAAAAAATTTTTGATTTGAGTCTTTCTCCATATCTCAAGAAAATGAAAAGATATATATCGCAGCTGGTAACGCTACCATGTGTCATTCGCCGCAACACATTTAACAAATGTCTCAGGTTCATTCATGTGCAACTTAAATTTTAAATTTTAAAAAATAAATAAAAAGTTAAACTTTCAAAAAAAATTAAAAAAAAAAATATAATTGTCACTACTCTCGACAGTACTGTTCATATGAGGATAGCAACATATATCATTACTCCTCACGAAATTAACAATCATGGCTTTTATGAATACAGCTAATAAATATATATTGAAAAGTTTAATGTATTAATTGGTCATACATAGCATATCAGGTAGGACTTTTCCATTAGAAAACCTTCCCGTTGGAGGAAGTGATTGAAATTTGAAATCGACCCATATGGTCGGTAGTTGCTCTTGATCACGGTTGAAATAAAATTGTTGTTGCCTGTATCAAGTAAGGAATCACCATACGTAAGAAGGGCTGGAATCGAAACGTATGATGGTAGATTTGTCAAAGCTGTTGCAGTCTTTAAATGAATGTTTAGGACAAAAAATGACAATATTAAGATATAACGAAACTCCATAATTTTTTCCTCTGCAAATTTTTAAAAAAAAATGGCAAGAACATTTCACTAGTTGTGCTTATAGATTGCCTCCCATAGATGCAAAAAATTGTCACTATTGACCTGGTTAAGAGTCCGTTCCTCCTGGATTTCCTAGTGTTAATTGGGATTAATTAAAAATAGATTAGCTCTAGGAGACATTCTAAAAGAGGAAAAACAAGGAAAAAAAAGAATAAGTTGCTAATTATCTTAAATTCACCAATTAACAACTATTATGATTAGCTAGAGATTGTTCTTATTTAAATAATATTTTATATTCGAATTGTGATGTATATAATCACATTAATTAATTTTTAAGAATTTTTAGCATTCTTATAACCCTAATCGAGTTGAATCTATTAATAAAAATTTAATAAACTTTAAATACTTATCATTCAAAAAAATCAACAAGTCCATTGTCCTCATTTTGTCTTCGACTAGCTTATAAATAAAACTATAAAAATGTATAGTATTTAATATTTAAAACTAATATGTTAATATAATAAATAGAAAAATAAAATTATATAAAAATACTATCACCTAAAAATACCAAACTATTCCAGAAAAAAAAAATCCACAAGTCGTTAATCTAGATTTTTTTAAAATGTAATCATGTTAATTAAAATTTCACGTACAATTGAATTTTATTTATTTTATATATATTAATTATGGTATTTCAAAAATAAACTTTATGTTGTAATGGAAATATATTAATACAAATTAATGGGTTTCTTATCACTTTTGTGCATTATAATTAAATATGTGAATTTTACAAACTAAAACATGTTATAATTTTTTAATGTTAAATTATAAATTATTTTTATCTTTATTTCATATCTTGTTACTATAACAATCTAACCAACAAATAACATGAAATTATATATATATATATATATATAATTATTTACACAACACATCTTTTTTTTTGAAAAAAAATTTGAACTGAAAAAAGAAAGTAAAGTTTAAACAGTAACTTATTAATATCTTTAAAAATTTATACTATTAGATTATTTTACATTCGATTCATTAAAAACATCAAAATATTTAACATATTTATAGTTTATAAATTTATTAAAACCATTTAGTTACCATTGTAATTTCACATTCAAAGATCAAATATCTAAATGTGCATCATTTGCTGCTAAGGCACGAGAATATTATCTTAGCGGCGTGGGAAGCTAGGAGCGGAGCACAGAAAATCTGCAAATAATGAATTTTTTTGGCTTATTGATTTTTTTTTTCAATGGTGAATTGCACTGTTCTATTGTCAACTAGCTCTCTGAGTTTATTCTTGATTTTGTTAACAGCGAACAGGCCTGGGCATTGCTAACAAGTACTGCCAATGTCCACTTGAAGCATGCTGAAGTTTCTAAGTACACAAGGAACCTTATCTTTTTCATTGCTCACAACATTATGAATAGAATTCCATGCACACCCATGTCTCCCTATTTAATTCTAATAAATCCTGATTAAACAATTCAATTTGGTGCTGAAAATGACAATCTAGTCGGACAACACATTTTTATAACAATTTTTTTTTTTAACTACTTGGAGAGGGGGATTCGACCCCTCCCCTTTTATGCCCGCCCAGCGGATGGTACCAACCCATCCCTATGCAGGTAGGCCATTTTTATAACAAGTTGAAGTTTACGGATAACTTAATTAAAAATAAATTACGTTAAAATATCACTCTTTAACTGGGAATAAATATTCGTTCAAAAAAAAAAAAAAACTGGGAACAAATATCTCACTTCATATGTGAAAATTTTATTCAAATTATATCTGATTGATGCATATAAAATAAGTTATAATATGGTTGGATGCTAAAAATCATAAGATAAAGCATTAATTTATAAAATGGCTCAAAAGAGTTGCGTAAGATAACTGTTGAAGCATCGCATGTAAAGTATCGTAGTTGCACTTTGTGTAAAATGATACCCATCCCAATACACATTAAAAGTAATACTAGAATTACATGCGGTGGGAGCTTCTATACATAAGTAAGTAGCAACTGATGTCCTGTTGCACAACATGCTTTATCTCCAACTGTAACACCTGCAATACCAAAACTTAGATTTTAATTTTTAACTTCCTCCAAGCATTCGAAGAAAAATAAGAAGTGTTTTTGAATAAAATAATAATGGTTCTTACTATAATATAAACATTTGTATTTATATAAATAAAATTAAAATTATTGGATTAATTTTTATTTAATTATAAATATTGATCTTTTTATGTATCAATACATGTAAAATGTATCAATGATCATAATTAAATAAGCATTAATTTAACGGTTCATATTTCATTTGTATAGATAGACATATTTATACCGTAAAAAGGACAATAAAATATTAAGTACCTTCATTTTTCATGGGGTTTTGGACTATATCCAAATATTGACTATAGATATCCATAAACACAATCCTGCTTCCAGTGAGTTGATTGCGAAGAGCAGTTAGCCTTTGAGATAATTTAGAGTCAGCTTTGTTAATGTCTTGTGCACAACCTGTTGGAGTCCTTATTGATGGGGCTCGTCTAATTGCCGGTATACCTATAACTCCGATCCTTTTCATTCCCTTATCATATAAAGCCTTGCAAATAAGAAAACAAATAGTTGATTATGGATTGACCTTGTATATAACCTATCATATTATTTGAGATTTGAGATATTATACTCAAATCATAATTAAAATGAATTAATTGATTATAAATTTTTATTTTTTAAGAATCTATACATATGACCGGCAACGAGAAAAATAAATACAATAGCTAAATGATTGTGTGTAACATTGGTCAATCATGAACTTTGTGTTTGTAAATAGGAGCCCCCCAAAAGGATTAAAATGACAGTTCCTGCCCCTTGGGAGATACCAAATAAATGATTACCGGAATCGAGCATAAAGGTACTAACTCTGACGAAATTAACAGCATTATCAACCAAATAATCAGTATATGCATAAATAGTATATTCTGCTTTCCTTTGTGGGAGAGCAAAATAGTTGTTGGCAAGATCATCACTGCCTGCTGCCACTATATGGACCGTATCCTCCAAAACTGTATTTGCTGCTGGTAGTGAAATGGTCCTTGCCAGCTTCTCTTTGAATTCATCTAGACTTTTTAATTGATCGTCTAATGATCTTACTCTTTGTAATCCGAGCATAAACATAAAATGAACACAAACCATCATTACAAAAGCTTATATATTTTAAAAGAGACTAAAAAGACAACAATAAAGGTATATATAAATACCTCTAAAACAGATGTCAAAGGATCATATCTTGCACCACCCGAAGCAAATGACACTCCTCCTCGTCCAAGATCATTATCTTTCACTTGTGGATCTAAATAAGGTGGAAGAGTGTCCTTTAATTCAAGTCCTTCAGCTGAACAAATACCAAATCAAAGAAAAAAAAAGGGTAAAGGTGCATTTTTGCCCCTAATGTTTGGCCCTAGGAGCATATATGCCCCTTTCTTTTTTTAGCCCAAATAAGGCAAGTTTATGCTCAAAAGGTGTATTTAAGCCCTTTATACTGACCTAATAAATGGTCATTTGAAATTCAAATGGACTGCCGTTACCTCTTTAGTTGACGTGGCGTCCATGTGAGGTTAAATGGAGCCCATGTCAATATAATGGTTTATTTTATTTTTCTAAATTCATGTTTTTCTTTATTGGTATTGTTATATTGATTTGTTTATGTAGTTTGAGACATGGTTTTCTGTTCTAGATTCTTTGCTTTGTTTTAAGATTTTGATATCTATGTTTGATTATTTGCAGAAGCCTATTCGAATGGAGGAGTTAAAGAACATCTAGTAACATGTAATTAGGAGAAGAAAATTTGATAACGGGGACCAAAATGACTTTAACAGCCAAGACAAGCTTCCTTGTAGAAATGGTGAAGCCACAAATGACCAGAAGCTTAATAAAAAAAAGAAAGGACCAGAATGAAAATGAGGATAAGGATTGTGATGAAAATGGACATGAAAATAAGGATCCTACAACCTAGAAGAAATCTTGGGTTGTTTGGTCAGCGGAGCTGCATCGCAAGTTTGTTGCAGCAATTAATCAGTTAGGCATTGACAGTATGTCTTTAACTCTCATCACAAGTTTCTTTTCTTGCTCAGCATACAATAATTGAATAATGAATGTTTGCACTTATGGGTTTGTAGGCTTGGGCACATAATGCTTTACCTTTTCTTTTTATAATATGGTGGTAGCTTTAGGCAATACAGACACTTCCTACATATATTAATGACGCAACTACTTTTTCTGTTTCCAACAGCTTCCTAGATAAAAAAATAATGGTCGGAAGCTCAAACAGTCCTTTCCTTGGTGTTTCAAACAAACCACTGATGTTAGAAGGAAATGCTCAAAGGGCTCAAGAAGGTCAAAAATTTGAAAAATAGTTTTCTCTTACAGTTGCTGCGTTGGATTCAGGATTAGGAATTTTACAATTTTCCCCTTTCCATTGCAGAGTTGGCTTCCATGGCGAAGAGGAAGGATTTTTTTTTTTGAGCTTAACGAAGATGAGGGTTTAAAATGGGTCAAACGTCTGCTATGTCAACCAAGAGTTAACATCCCCTCACAACCGTTTATGCCATGTCAGCATGAGAGGCTTAAAAACACCTTTTGAGCATAACCCTAACTTATTTGGGCTAAAAAAAAAAGCAACATATATGCTCCTAGGGTCAAACATGAGGCATGGCGCTTCATCTATGATAAAGTATATTCTTTTGTTAATAATTAATAATCATGACTTTTACTGAAACAATTAACCATGTGATAAAAGCCAATGAAGCCTAGCCTAGTTGATAAGGGTGGAGGCCCCATAACCTAAAAGGGCATGATTTTAATTTTTAGTGGGGACTATATCAAAGATTTTATGTTCTTATCCCTCTCTCACTAGAACTTATATATAAATATATTCTAGGGACAACTACTATTTGCCCCCTAAGATTTGGCTAAATTCAGTACTTCCTTTCTATATTTTTAAAAGTCAATTAAATAACCTCTCAATTTAGTTTTCATTAACTATTTCTTCCATCCGTCAAGAATTCTGTCAATTTTTGGAATATACCTTTAACTAAAAAATAATTAATATTAAAATACTAATAATTATATAAAATTCCATGAAAGCCCCTTAATGCTAAAAATATCACTTCCTATTCTTCTTATTCACATTCCATCTCTTAAACAAAAAATCCACCGTTTTCTTATCCCTCACCCAAATGTTCTCATCTCTATTTCTCTCCCTCACCCAAACTTCATCAATTGTAGTCATCCCTTCATTTTCTCACCCAACGACATTTAAAGCTAATTCGATTGTTTCCAGGGCCGCCTTACTGCAACCACTTGATGCCATCGCCTGCTGCCGCTACTACTTGATGTCGCTGCTTGCTACTGCTGCTGATTCCGTTGCCTGCTGCCGCTGCTGGTTCCGTTACCTGCTACTACTGCTGATGCTACCACCTGAAGCCGTAGCAAATTGTTTTCTTGATTTCGTGTGGTTTTTTATTTTTTTGGGTTTTTGAGTTCTTGTGATTTTTGATGTCTGGTCATCAATTAACAAAGAAATTTGGCAATGTGGCATGAGATTATGGGTGGTGTTTTGCTGGGCCTAGATTCACATGCACATGTCAACCTATGGCTAGTCAGTTGCCAAAGATTTGCTTTGTATTTGTATATTCAGAATATGCAGTAGTAGAAGTGTTTGGTTTTTTCAGGTTTTTTATTTTTTTGGGTTTTTGATTTCTTGTGGTTTTTTATTTTTTTTGTTCTTGATAATAATGAATTTGTTTTTTTTTTTGTATTATTTGTGATGTTATTTTTGGAAATCTACGGTCACCTTCTCATGTAAAAATTATCATAACCAAGTTTTGATCTTTCTCCAAATTAACCATTTTTAATATTTATAAATTATTTATTATGATGACAACTCCATTATACATGTTTTCAGCACAACAATTAATAATATATTTATATTTTAATTAAGAGTTTAACTTTTAGTAAAATTTTAATTTATGAGTTTAATTTTTAGTAAAAGTAAATTTCATTTAAATTTGATAAATAATTTTAATTTTATTATTAATTAATTTCTATTGATAATATAAATAGAAATGTAAATATTGAAAATAAAAAAATTGATGCCTTGATAAAAAAATACATATCCAAATGACAAAAAAAAAACTGTATTAGAAAAAGAAGATGTGTTTAAGTAACATAAGGGTAAAAGAGTCACTGCATATAGAACTAACGGTTTATAGTGTAAAAATCTAGTGGTGGAAGGAAATAGTTAACGGAATTAAAACTGGAGAGTATCTAATTGATTTTTAAAAATATAGGAACGGAATAGTAAATTTGACCAAACCTCAGAGGTAAATAGTAATTATCCCTCTATTTTATATAATATGTATTAATTTGTAATAGTTTGTAATGGTCTTTGATGATCATAGTAATAATGTTTGTAATTGTTGTAATCTTCCCCATAGTTGAAATGTAATGACAAAAAAATAACCACGCGGCAGGAGTGTGAAAAAAAGATGCGAAAAATAGATATATTGGTCACACACTCATACATATAATATCAGCAAGGACTTGTCCATTAGAAAACCTTCGTGATGGAGGAAGTGATCCTCCTTTGAAATTGATTCCATATGGTCTATAGTTGCTCTTGACGGTGGTTGAAATAAAATTATTGTTGCCCGTATCAAGTAGGGAATCACCATACGTAAGGAGTGCTGGAATCGGAACGCTTAATGATAGATTTGTCAAAGCTGTTGTAGTCCTTACATTAATGTTTATGATAATAAATGAAAATATTAAGATACAACGAAACACAATAATTTTTTGTTTTGAAAATTTTTTAAAAAGGGACATATTTGTTATTTTCAGCTCTGTTAACAAGAAAATCTCACTTATTGTGCTTATATTATATATATTATATATTGCCTCCATAAATACAAAAATGGTCATCGTTGACATGGTCAGAGCCATTTCCTCCAGGATTTCCTAGATATTAATTTGGATTAATTAAAAGTAGAATACATGCATGCACTGTAATTAGGGGGTATTCTAAAAGTAGAAAAAAGAAAAAGAAAAAGAGTTTGTTCGTGCCTATGGAGAAGCCAATAATGCTGCAGACTATTTGGCTAATCTAGCTAGCAGTTATCCTATTGGAGTACATCAATTTTTGAAACCCTCCCCCATAGATTACTCATTGGCTTGATCATATGATTATGATAGAATAGGAGTTTTACACTCTGCAAACATTACTATGTAATTTTGTTAAGAAAAAAAATAAGTTGGCAATTACCTCAAATACAGGGACTCTAGATATTCTCATTTTGCCTTGGACTAGTTTATGAATAAATTAAATTATTATCTCAGGTCATCCACTATTCTATTCTTCTTCATCTTCAATTATTGAAAATGGGAAGTGACAAGGTTTTGTGTTCTTGCTTGAAATGTAATTAGTGTATGTGGGTCAAAGTTTCATTTCAATGTATTTTTCTTGGTTTGTGGTTTTGTTGTCCCCCTTATTTTTACTTATGCCAAAATTTTAGTGGCTCATAATGATATGACAATTGATTGCTTTTAAATGCAATTCTACTCTATTGACTCATGATGATATACATTGTAAAGTGTTAGAAATAATTTTATTGATGTGGAGAATAAATACTACACAACACAAAATCTAAAAATAATATTTGAATAAAATAATACTAAATAAATAAATTGAATAAATCTATAGGTAAATTTTTGATTTTGGCTTGAAACACGATTCAAAATCGTTTTTTTAAAAGTGAAATTTGCCCCCACTTCTCCTCGAGTTTTGCTATAAGAATTTTTACAAATTGCTTTAGTGGATATAACAAGCCTTGAATTCTTTGCACTTAGCAAATAGTGAAAAATAATTAATATGGAATAAGAATATGGTATTTGATCTTTCTTGTGGCTATTTTTTTAACATAAAGTGTGTTTTTATTATTGTGGACACCCTCGATTTGATCGGCCTGCAATGAAAATCCAGTGATGAGATAGTATGAATATTGAATGCAAGAGAGATTTGAAACTTTCTTTAGAAATGGATTCGAGAGCCCAAAACTCTAGAATTAAGCCCAAAATCCTAGAACTAGGCCTAAAATATCAAGCCAAAACCCAAGACGCCGAGTCCAAGCCCATAAGCCATTTGGTTCAGTAGCCAGGCCCAGGCCCAGGCTGAAGAGGCGATCGCCTTAACGAAGAGGTGATGCCTCTTCAGCGTGAGCATCGGTGAGGCGACGCCTCATCAAAGAGGCGGCGCCTCTTCATAACCGACCTCTACAGCATTAAATGTCATTAATGGCTGTATTAAACAAGGGAGGGACCTATTTATCTCAAATGTGGAGATCTTTTGACGTAAAAATAAAGACTTTTAGGGCAAAAAAATGAGCTAGAAAAGAGGGAAATGATGAAATATGATGATCTTTTGTTTGGACTTGATTTTAGGGCAATTAGGGAGAAGGAAAGGTGGAGGGCTTAAGTAGGGGTTTTTGGCTGGTAAAAGGGAGGTTGGCCATTTTTCAAAAATAAGAAAAAGAGAGGAAAGTGAGAAAAAACGTTCTTGAGAAAAAGAAAGGAAAAAGTAAGAAGAAAGGAGAGAAGAGGGGAGAAAGAGATAAAGATTCAAGCTTAAGAGGACAATTTCTTGAGAAGGGAGAGGGAAGCTTTTGCATTCAACACATCTAAACCAAGCAAACTAAGCTCTGAGGGCTCAGTTAGGAGCATCAAACTGGTCCAAATCAGTGAGAATCTTTGTTTTCAAGCTTTAAGTTGCTCATTTTCTATAAAAACATCAACCTCTTGATTTTTGCACTTGTTTTGTGTTTATTGTTTGTTTGATATCATGTTGATGACCTAAACATGTGAACTATTGAGTTTTAAGTTGCTGGTTTATATATATTTGCATGTATGCTTGAATTGCTTAGGAATTAAGAAAGATGTAAAATTTTGTATTATTGGTAAAGAGGCAACTTCTCTTCATAGAGGCATCGCCCCTTAGTGTTGAGGCGAATTGATTTCACCTCTTATCATAGAGGCGTCGCCGCTTTAAAGAGGCGATCACCTTGCCACCAGAGTCCTACATAGGTCTGTTTTATTTTTGTATCCTTTTGGTTTATTCTCGGTTTTTGATACGTTTCTGTTGTTTTTTAATCTTCAATATTGCATGAGACTGCCATGATATTAGGTATGTTTGAGTAACCAATTCATGTATAAATGAATATTCATACTTATTTTATGCACATTTAATTCAATTTCTTTTGTAAATGAAATTGTTATTTGGAGACAGAACTAATCATTATTTGTTGTAGGATTTCTCAGTGATTTCTAATCACTAAGTAATTAGTGTATTAATTAGTTCTGGAGAGATTTTATTTGAATTTTTTATTGTTGTAATTGTATACAATGTTGTAATCCCTAATCCCTTCCTTATTTTTTTGAATGTATGATTGTAAATTCATAATTATTTGCCTTAAATGTTGAGGTAATAAGCATGCAAATAGGATTAATGTGCAAACTTGAACTAAGGTGAAAAATAAAAAAATGACTGCAATCCAAACGATAAATAAGGAAATAATCAAATAATCAAAGGTAATAAAATACAAGACACACACGGAGGCCAACCGCAAGGTTGGGTGGGCATTCCAAAAGTCCATACCTAGTTTCAGAACTCGATCTTCGATGATAGCTTCTGGGAACCTCCGTGGAATCCAGTTGTTGTATAGTGTTTCCCGGCTTTTATCCGAGTGGCAACTCCATCTCCAATTAGGGCCAAAAGCCCATTTTATATTTCCTAGCAGGCTCTAAGCTTGCACAGTGTCGTGGTCACCAAACACTTGGGCTCATAATTAACCTCGCTGCCTATAATGGTGACTCCAATGGGGATAGAGAAACTTATTCCAGTGTTTTGTAATTTATCATCTTTGATTATTTCCTTATTTCTTTTGCATTTCTTGTATTCACGACACTTTTCACACAGTGAGCACAATAGTCCTAAATAACCTAATAATAGTCTTTACTTCGTTGCCTATGTTTCACTCAAACTTAGTGGTTATATTTAGAGGTTAAAAATTTTTTCATACCTGCTTCTTCCGCCTTATATTTGAACTCTAATGCATTTCAAATCTTCAAGGCTGATTTTTCATTTGTGTAGAGATCATACAACCGGTCCGAAAGAGCATTTAAGATATGTCCTCTATACACAATTTCATCTTCCTCCCTCTTGTTTCTTAATGCAATAATTGTTTAATTGTCATCTTCCTTTGGTTCAGAAATAGGAGGCAAATTAGGATCCAATACATAGTAAACCTTCAATGCGGTAAGCATAAACTTCAACTTATCTCTCCACCGCATAAAATTTGCTCCATCAAATTGATCAAGACATATGAATTCTTTATTCATCATTTTAATTGTGTTAGTATCCATGATGTCTTCTTCCATAATCAATATCAAATTTCGCTTTTAGATTGTTAGAAATAATTCTATTGATATGGAGAAGAAATATTACACAACATAAAAACTAAAAATAATACTTGAATAAAATAATACTAAATAAATAAATTGAATATATCTGTAGACAAACTCTTGATTTTGGCTTGAAACACGATTCAAAATCGTTTTTCTAAAAGCGAAATTTGCCCCCACTTCTCCTCGAGTTTTGCTATAAGAATTTTTGCAAATTGCTTTAGTGGATATAACAAGTCTTGAATTCCTTGCACTTAGCAAGTAGTGAAAAAAAATAATATGGAATAAGAATATGGTGTTTGATCTTTCTTATGGTTGTTTCTTTAACAGAAAGTGTGTTTTTATTATACTGCACTTTTGTTGTTTTCTGTAAGATGATTAAAAAATAGAAATAAAACTAAACATGTATATATTAAATGGTAGTTATGATGGAAGAGTAGTAACTCTTCAAAATAATACTGAAAAGTTACAAATATTAAGATTAAAGAAGGAAAAATTACATAAAAAACTTCAACCTTTAGGGATACTTTTAAATTAAACCATATTCAATTTTTTCTATCAATTAAAATCATAACCTTTCAAACGTTAACAAAATAAATCATCTGTCATGAAATCCGTAACAGAGTGCTGATGTGGCAGTTAGTGAGACATATTTTTCTGACACGTGGGACCTATAGGTGCTTACTGGATTTGAATAATTACATATAGAACCCTAACGTTTATTAAACTTACAAAATAAACTCTAACCTTTGTTAAACTTGCAAAATAAACCCTAACACAAAATAGTTAAATAATTTCAGTTAAAATTTTAAAATTTACTAAAATTATTAGAATAATTTTAATAAAATAAATAATAAAATTCAATGCTTTATTATTAATAAAATATTCTTAAATATTTAAAAATTTCTAAACATTACGACACATAATTTAACATATACTTTAAAATTAAGATAATATAAAAGTATAAAAATTCAAAAAATACTAAAATGGATAATGTATTAGTGGTAAGTAATGAAATTGTTTTTACAATTAATTTCCCTCTAATTTAATAAAATTAAAACTAAAATTACTTTATACAAAAAATATTTTATTTTTATTTTATGTATTTTATTATAAATATTTTCTTATTGTATTTTTTTTTATTTTTAATATTTTAATATTTTTAAAATTTTTATTTTTTTATTGTAAAAGCTCATATAAAAAATTTTCATAACAAAATACATAAACTATAAAGATAAAATAAGTTTTTATTTTTTTATAAAATAGTTTTTATTTTATCAAATTGGAGTAGAATTAATCTCAAAAAAATTTTATCAGTTAACAATAATAGTTTCTCCTTTTTTTTTGAATTTTTAAGAATATTTTATTGATAATAAAGTATTAAATCTCTCACTTATTTCTATCATCAAATTGGAGTGAAATTAATTACAAAAATAATTTCATTTGTTATCACTAATAGGTTATCCATTTCAGTACTTTTTTTTTTGAATTTTCATATTTTTATATTTTCTTAATTTTGAAGTATATGTTAAATTATGAGTTGTAATTTTTAGAAAATATTTAATATTATTTTATTGATAATAAAGTATTGAATTTCATACTTATTTATATTATTTA
>CATIWM010601577.1:0-12526 GCA_949671775.1 Mallotus repandus | reverse complement strand
TTTTTTTAATTTAAATTACATCCAATAATAATAGGGGGGAACATTTTTTTAATCACACTCACTATATATATACTCCAATATTATAATATTGCCTAGAACTCAAACTACAATCAATTTTTATTCTAAAATATTATAATTTTTGATGGATTATATACATTCCTGAGCATTATGAAATTATTAAGAAAATGTTAAATATTTGAGTCTCATTCTTTTAGCAAAAAATGTAAATACTTTTAGACAAATTTACATACTAATTGAAAGTATATTATTTGTCAAACAAATTTAAAATTATATATTTGAAAATATTGAATTTGGAATATTAAAGAATAAATTTTTGAAAAATTAAAACTAAATTACCACAGTCGAGGAAAAATTGGTCTCATTAGATTTATTTATTTATTTTTACTAATAGAAAGGTTGAATAATACTAAATATTAGAGGCAATCCTAAGCCATTAGAAAAATGTTACCATTAAATCACTCCTTTACTAGATGTATATGTGTATATCAAAATTTTTTATCTATTTTGAATTAACTCTAATTAATCCGGTTCTATCTGGTCAGGATTATAAGAGCGATAAAATTTTTTTAATAACTAATTCAATGCAATTGTATATATTAGAACTCAAACACTAAACCTCGTTTAAGCGAAAATAATTTTTTACCAGTTGATTTCAATATTTGTTGGCAGAGTTGAGATATATATTTTAAGTATTCGTGTGTGTGTTGTACTTGACTTATGTAATTTATTGAAAATAAATAAGAATTTTCTTTGATATATATATATATATATGTTGAGAGGGGGGCATGGGTAGACAGAAGTGAGAAGAGACACCCAGCTGAGGCTGAGCTGAGCTGCAGGTCTCGTGGAAAGGGCACGATCACAAGTCCCTTCACTTTCTCGACAACAAAAGGAGGGAGAGACGATAAGAAGCTTGCAGTGCATTTGCATATATACCTACTCGATCTGCTCAAGATAGAGAGCAAAAGGCCACGAGGTTTCCCAGTCAAATCCTGTGGCCTATCAGGTGTCTTCCTCCACATGGCATTCTTCCATTTGCAGATCCATCAAATCCCACGTGCTCTCGCTCTTTCTATCACGTGGGCTTTTGTCTTCTGCCTTTTGTTGCCCTGCTCAATTGGACGCAACACAATATATTCTGTATTTTTTATTAATAAAACAATTTTCAAACGACTTAATTGTTAAGGTACTATATAATACATTATAATTTTTTAAATTAATTTACAAATTAACGATGATATAATTTGATATAATTATACACTACTATCGGAATAACATATTTTATGTTCGTGTATCTGATAATTATATTAATTTTGACTATTTTAATGTTAGAATTAAATAAATTTTATACTCTTTTAATATTTATTTTTTATACTTTAGTGATAAATTATATCATTTATGTATTAGTGTAATAAAAATTCTCTTCTGCATTTCAGAAAAAATTTAAAGAATTATTTTTTTATTGGAACTATCAATATTTAAAAGTAGATTATAATTAATTTGATTTATCCTGATATAACTATAAAAATAATAAAATTTTTTAATAATTAATTTAATATAATTATATATATTGCAATATGAACAAATTTTATTAGCTAATAATGCGAACAAGCGATGGTTTATATATTTGCTTTTTCTTAAGCTCAAGACTATAAGGCAAGGAAAGGTTCCTCTCTTATAATGGTGCTTGTCAAATCCTTATCCATTCATAATATATCTTTGGCATAATAATGGCCCCCCCAACCCACCCCCACACATCACGCCCCGCTTTCAATGTTCTGCCTTCTTTAATTTCCACTCTCTCTCTCTCTCTTTCTCTGCAACAATTTTCCAACTCTCTTTTTCTTATTATTTTTTAATGTTTTTAACACTTTCAATTGTTTTCCTCCTCCTATAAATGCTTCCTAGCTCTTGGGAACTTTCGTTCTTGAGCATTGCTAAACACACATGCATAAAATATAGCTGTAGATATGCAAGAATTGTTTATGTATATGCATTTTAATTTCAATATTATAACGCCAATATGCTGCCTTTATCTGCATTTGCACCTGCACCTTAGTGTCTTTGTTTCTTCTATCTTTTTGCTCTATGTCCCTTTGTTTTTAGCTTCAAGAATCAAGAACAAGAAGCAATTTTTCTTCTTCTTGTCCTTGGGAATATTAATGGGTGTTAAGAGAAAGATTGAAACAAGTAAAAAAGAGGTGCAGGTGTGAGTGCAGATGAATGCCATTTTGGCTTGAGATTCAACTCTCCTTCCTTCCTTCCTTTGCTTTCTCTCTTTTGTCTATGCATGCCCAAAGTAAAAACCTTGCTTTTGTAGCTTCTGATTGGGTAAGATCAAGGGATTCTTTTCAGTAGCAAGAGAGGTGGGTTTTTCAAGATTAGCTAATTTCTTCTTCCCCTTGTATCAATTCTCTCCATGTAGGTGATTATGCAAGTGAATCTTTGAGCTACTTGGAAGGGCATTTTCTTGTTTCTTGTGGGGTTTTCTTTTGAAGCATAGATCCATGCAGATCTCAGCTAGGGTTTCTCAAGGTAACTAAACTCTCCTTGCAATCTCTTTTTTTTATTTTTTTTTTATTTTTTATGTGATGCTATAATCTCTTTATCTAGCTTGCACTTGCTCACAATTGTTATTACATAGCAAAAGCGGACTCGATAATGCGATAGTAGTGAAAGTGCATATATATATATATATATATGATCTATGTATCTTCCTTGAACAATTATTGTGGAAGAGTCTAAAGTTATCTAATTAATTAGTATGCCAAAGAATTATTTGATCATCAATTACAGCTAATCCATGGTCTAATGTAACTTCTGAGAAGGGAAAGTGCAAGTGATAGTTAATAGATAATATTTATTTCAAGAATCAGGCAATGGAAGTACTATAGTCTATAGTGAAGGTAATTAAATTAAAGACTTTGGTTGTATGCTTTTTGTTGGGTAAAAATGAAACCCAAGAATAGGAATAGTGAAAACCCTAGCTAAGTCATGAATTGCTTGTCTCTTACATTATTATTATATGTAGTAAAGCATCACTTGGGGAAAGATCTTTGCTAACAAACAATGTCTTGAATATTTTCTCATTTTGAAATATGAAATTTAGCTAAGAAGACTTCTGAAAAAAAAGGGAATTAGCTAGGAAGAAATGATGTTGGGATCTAATTTTCCAAGAATCTGAAAAATAATATTCCCATGTCAGAAAGTTTGTCTTGATATGACAGAATCATTAGTTTTGCAAAGCTAATTGTAATCTAAATTAATCTTAATCATCCTCTAATTGATTGTGTTACATATATTGATTTTATATGCAGTTTCATAGAAATTGGTTTTGTCTTCTTAATTCAACTAAGAAATTTATTTTATTTAAATGAAAATTCATCTACAAATGAATTCTTATTAATGAAATATAATTGGTTTAAATGAATATCTTATGAAATGAATTCATTTGGATATTCAAATAATTTTTAGAATTTTAGTTTAATATTAAGTAATTCTACATAATTAAAAATTTCTTGATTTAATTATAAGAATCACACATAATAGAAAATATGTAACAAATTAAATGTGATGGAAGACACATATAGATGTCTCCATCTGCAATACTAAAATTATATCAAAGCATATACTGATTACAAGATGCACTTAGAATTGTATGATAGTTTAGTTACAGGTCTTTATCAATTTAACTGTGTTTTTTCTATCAGAAGAAAAATCAACAGCAAAGAAAAAGAAACAAATTAATTAGACTTATCCAAACCCCCCAAATTATTATCTTAAAAGGAGTTGTATTCTTCTTAGTAGTCAAAAATGGTGGGTAATAATGACTTAAGATTCAACCAAATCCACTAACATCTCTGTATAGTTATAGTGTTTTTACCAAATTAATTTATTATTAGTTATAATTATAAAAAATGTTATATCAACTTATTTCAATTTTTTTTAAAAATATCTATATACTGTTAGAAATTATTTTTAAAATTAAAACTTTATATTTTAAAATTTTTTAATGTGATATGGTATATATATTTACATTTTTATATAATTATTATTATAAGGAGACAAATTTTTAAAGAAATAATCTTAAAAAATTATAACTTATTACAGTTTTAAGTTTATAATACTAATTAGATATGCATATATCCTCACTTGGAATAAAATATTTTGCTAAAAATGCATATTCATTTAAGAAAAAAAAATATGCATGTGGCCAAGGAAATAAACTAATCAAAGTAGTTTAATTTATCGTTAAAAATCATATCTAAATCCTTATAACTCATTTCCTGTTTAAGAGTTTCAGATAAACCAAAAACAATATTAAATACAGTATTAGCTATAATTATCTTGATCACTTAGAGCAAATACTTGCCTTAAAGATGTTGGATATGTAAAACCATATATATACCACGAGGAACTTGCTCATGCAATGTTTCAGCTCAGTAAGGCAAGAGAGCTTACAGGTTAACGTTAGGGACCTTTTTTGTGTTGGTTTTAGTGTTGGAAAAGCAGGAATAAATAGAAGACTTCTAGCCGAAAGTTAAGCAGTTAATGGTAAAAGCTCCCTTATCACGAATTTAATTTCTGACCACGACAACAGTGAAATTCCCTTCAAAAGTTCAAAAAATGAAAGATTTTTGAGGTTTTATTACAGAATTTAGAATTGAATTATATGAGAATCAGTTCAAATGAGAATAGACAAGTTAAATAACTAAGTTCAATACTTACCTCTCATTTGGTTCAATTTTAGTAAGAAATTCATTTAATTTACAAATGAATCTCAAATTCATTCAAACAAAAAATATTTCATTAATATATTAAGAGTTTATTTAGTTTTAAACAATTTCACAAAATTAAAAAGTTAAAATTCAAAATGAATGTTACAAAGTTTTCATTTAAATTAAACATAATTATTTAGATTTGCAAATGAATTCTACAAAATTTTATGAATTTATTTGAACCAAACAAATATTTATTAGAAGATTGCTTCGGATTGTGTCAACAATATCCAAACAAGTAAAATTGTTAGAAAATTGCCATTAGAACATTACAAGCATATATGTATAGATACATAGATATTTATATATAGACTATTTAATTCTGAACTTGTAAAATGTTAATTCTGAAGCTTAAGCAAAATCTCAATTGATCAGTCCTTATTGGGATTTGATTATTTTTATTGCAAGTGGACTAAAAATAAAGCATATGCTATATTAATATAGTTAATTAATAGGATATCTTAAATTTAACGTATGAATGAATCTAATTTTATAAAATTGATACATATATCTATGTAGTGTTGAGAATATGCAAAATTGTTTTAAAAGTTTAAAATTTTTATTTTCTTAATATTTTTAATATAATATACTGTGTACGTGTTTAAGTACTAGATTAAAACTATCAAATTAATTTTTTTACACCAATAATCTAAAACTATCAAATTAGTCTTTCGAAAAGCCATTTAACATTCTCAAGTTATTTTTGTTGGATATTTATGTGAATTTTTGGAAGAATACAAATGAAAAAACAATGCATTTAATTTATAATTTCTGTTTTGAATTTTAATTTTTAATAAAAATCTACTAATTCACTTAATTATTGACGATTTTAATAAATATAATTATTACTTTTTAAGACATTTGAATGAACTCATACAATATCGGATCAGAAAAATTCTTGAAACATTATATTGTTAGAAAATTTAGTTTTTTTTTTGGCTAACTTTACATTTTGAGGTAGCCAAAAAATAAGGATTTTAGATATAAAAATGGTTGCCATTTTTATATTTTGAACATCATCGAGAAATTATATAACGGTGCTAAAATTATAAAAAATTGATCAAAATATAAATTTTTTATCAAATTAAAAAATAAATTAAAAATATTGACTTTACATTTATAGACCTGTAATTTTCATTGAAAAGAAATAATCTTTATAATGAAATTTGTGGGCACCAATTTAATGTGTTAGTCTTTTTCTAAGTGCCTATAAATATGCTTAACTGTACTAATAGATAGAAGTGAACCTATTTTCAAAATTCCACTAAATATAAAAAAAAAAAATCTAGCTAAATTCAAAATAGGGTTTTTTTAATTATTACTATTAAAAATAAAAATAATAATTAAAAAACCCTAATAGAGCTTCTTAGAAGTCATTTTCTGTGGAGAAGTGGACAAGAAATATGACCATAGGTTAGGTAGTGGATTTTGTTTCCTTTGATAGTTTGTTTTGGATAAGTAGTACTATCTTAGCTTGATTTATTTATTTGGATTACATTGGGGAACTGAAGCTTGATTTAATAATTTTTAGCTTATCCATTTTCATTCTTCATGGTCCAATCTATAAGAAAAAGGGACCCTTTTTCATGTCTTTCAGCTTTTTGATTTTTTCCCTTTTCCTTATGAAGATTTTATTTTTTGAGGAAAAAGAAAATAAATTGAAGAAAGATAGCAACTTCAAAGTCTAATTGTTTATAACCCAAAAAGTTGGCTCAGTGTTATAAAACTTCATCAAACTGCTATGTAGATATGTTTTATAAAGAGAGGTACCGTATTCAAATTCTCTCTAGTCTCAAAATGCAAATAAATTAATTTCATACCTAATTGATATCCCACATCCTGCGGTCAAAAAAAAAAAAAAAAAAAAAAACCCACATCCATATCCTACTCTAAGAAAGACTATAATTCTACACCATCAAGGAAGAGAATACTTAATTCAAAATATCTAAATGGTATTAAGTCCTATAAAGATAAAAAAATTTAAATCATACCAGGTTTGAGTAAATATTTTTTCTATATTTACCTCCCCTCGCCTCTCTATTCATTTATTTTAAACATTCTCAACACACACAATACCCTTTACATTTAATATTTCCTTAAGCATTAGGTGTTTGTGGGGGAAAACTCCACCCATTCATCTTGCTTCTTTCGTAAATGCGTGTGTAGAATTCAAAAGGTTCCCGAACAAGTTATCATCAATATAATGTAAAAATACCTCATAATTACCAAAGAAAAAAGAAAGTATCATGGTTTAACGTTACCTTGAAATCCTTATAATTTACTAAGATCATACAGCCACCTCAAACAAAGATTTCATCTACAACAGTATACTTATTAAGGCGAACTCAATGTGTCACTAACATGATGAAAGAAAAATACTGATCGGATTGCAATTTCTAAGATATGTATGTACCAAACTGTCATTCCAATCTTCATAAAAATTGTTTTTCTTTCTTGAATTTATGACCAAATAATTATTCTAACTGAATGCAGTCATGCTTGTAAATTCATGTTTCTAGCAAGCGATTTTATTACACTTTACAGTTCAGTGTAAGAATTTTACTGTAAGAGCTTCATAAGCTTTCTTCAGAAAAACAAGTGTAAGCTCCCTTTTATTCTACAACAAGAAGACAGGTAAAGATAAGAACATGTAGTGCAAGTCATCAGCAACTCTAATCAACCAGCAGAGCACAGGCTGAGTGAGTGAGAGAGTGAGTGTTGTCTATAAAAGTATCAAAGCTAAGAAAGAATTCATATGGGTTTACATCTTGGATTTTACTTTCTCGATGAGCTCTCGCCTAAGGATTTTTCCGGAAGCTGATTTAGGGACAGTATTTATAAAAGTCACCCTTCGTAATCTTTTGAAAGGAGCAACCTGCAACAAAAGCAGAAATCAGTTAAACATGCAAGATTAACAGTGCTGGCACTAAACAGCTAAGTCAGTTGTCTGTCACACAAGAAAACATGAAAACAAAACGGCACATTGGTAGAGATTTCAAGGCTTAAATCAGGGGAACCTGTTGTCCTCCCATTTACTTGCAAAAACATTGCAAATGAAGAAAAAGTTGAATAATGGCAGAAGAGCTACTAGGGTGACAGGTCTTGCTTGGACGTAAAAGATGATACATTACACAAGGTAAAATTATGCGATATGCTCTTGCTACAGAATGCAGAGCTTAAAACAGGTATGACCAGTGTCAAAGTTGAACAATAAGGTCATCCAATACCATTGGCTGTGTCCCAAAACAAGATCAAGCTCTGCAATCACTTTGATGCTATTACTAGCGTAGAAGGATGTTTTTCTGAAAAAATCAGGTACATAGTACAGAAAAGGCAGTTGGATAGAAGAAATGGACAAGGATCCACACATGAATAAATTCAACCAACTCAAGTGAATTCAGACTCTTGCTAAACCATGATGCTTCCAGCATATGTCAATACCTGATCAGCGATAAACTTCTGAATATCTTCTTCGGTTAGTGAACTGTTGGGTGTGCGCACAACATATGCAACTGGGACCTCACCGGCTTCAGCATCAGGAAATCTACATTGTGCAAGTGAGTCAATTATCAATGGTGCGTAAATGAGATGTGGGCTAACATTATACAAGTTAAGTGAAGCAAGTGGCATGGAATTTTGAGGTGTTCAACTTACGGGATCACAACAGCATCTAATATTTCCGGGTGAGAAACAAGCAGCCCTTCAAGCTCAGCTGGTGCAACCTAATGACAAATGACAATAACCAAATGAAAAAATAATTCAGAATCCATTCAACCAATGATCAACTAAGCCTATGAAAGATCTTAACATATGTTCAAATGATACTAAACAATTCTTGATGCACAATCAATTGATTTATGATATAAGTTACCTGGAAACCTTTGTATTTGATGAGCTCTTTAATACGGTCAACAACGGATAGCTGTCCATTCTCATTGAAGTATCCAAGATCTCCAGTGTGTACCCAGCCCTTTTTATCTATGGTCTGCTTTGTGGCCTGTGGATTGTTAAGATATCCTGCCAAAAGAACATGGCAATGTTAAAATTGACACCTGATATATAATTCCAGAGAATGGTCATGTTAAGCTGACTGATCATACACGTAGTAAGTTTTATACAGTAATTATCCACTAAGTGCCTAATGAGGTCAAGTTTCATTTAAAAATCACCAATTGAAGTCCCAAAAGAAAGTCATATTTGAGAAGCTCTGTGGCACGTACGTAAGATATCTATAATCACAATTGCTTGCTTTGGGGATCGAGAACTAGTTCTCTAAGCTTAAAATGTACCAGGGTTTGGAGAAAATATATAATAATATGTCCAAACATATCAAATTCAGAATGGCATCATGTTGTCATTTTGTTTAATTCCAAGGATAGATAAGTGACCGCTATTTCCATTGTCTGGCAAAAAGAATATGATTAATAAGACAAAGGCAAATTTAGATTGGAAATTCTGCAGAAAACAACTGACAATTGCAGATTTTTAGTGGTAGTTATGAGCATTAGAAGTATGTAAACATATATTTCTCCCTGGCAAATAGGTCTGGCACATGAAGAACTTGTTGTTTGGAATCACCCATGGTTGAATATTTGATACATGAAAATTCTGAACAGTCTTTGACCACTACGGCTAAAGATTTGATAAGAAATATCTTATTCACTAGGCAAAAAGCTAAACCAAAAGCAGGTGGAATTAATATTGCTTTTGAAAAGGATTTCAAGTTTAAATTCTACATCCTTCTTTGTGATAGGTGAAAATGATTAGACATCCACCACATTCTCATGCTATTTTTGTGAGATGAAGCTCAATATGCAGTAAATTAAGCACTTTACCTCGCATCATATTGGGTCCCCGAACCCAAATTTCCCCCAACTGATTTGGAGGAACAGG
The DNA here is from genome assembly GCA_949671775.1 of Mallotus repandus. NCBI lineage: Eukaryota > Viridiplantae > Streptophyta > Magnoliopsida > Malpighiales > Euphorbiaceae > Mallotus > Mallotus repandus. The sequence goes on along the minus strand of CATIWM010601577.1, from coordinate 2,834 downwards.
CTTCAGAGCATCTACACTGATTATTTGGGCTTCAACTCCAGGAGCAAGTGTTCCAGCTGAACCTGAATTTCGAGTTCCTACTCTTGGATTCTCCACTGAAACAATTCCAGTGGTCTCAGTCATACCATATCCCTGAAATCACAGAGAGCATCTCAAATCAGAAGAAAAACCATACTTCCAGTAACTCATCAAAATTCAAAGATTATGTACAGATGCCATTTTGAATTCTTTTAAGCATAAGCACGAGCTTGCTAGACGCTGACAATATCATTAATACATAGTTTCATCCCTTAGTTGCAGTAATACCACACAGATATTTCATCAACGTCATCGAAGATGATTTACAATTTTAGAAACTGATAACAAGTGTACTGTTATATTGAATGTAGAAGACCATCTATAGAGCCATTAATCATCAATCTCTTGCTTCATCATTAATGACAATACAAACAGATTGAGAGATCAATTGACTTAAAACACTATACACATGAATATAAAAGTGAAATCTGATGCTAATTTCAGAGAAGTATGTTAATGATTACAACCCAGCACCACAAACTTCTGTTAAATTGCTGTCTTGCAACACAGAGCGTTGCCTAAAATGATGCTAGAATTCCAAACAATTATCTCAACTAAACATAACAGTTCAGATAAATATATGCTAAACTTTTTTAATATGCAATGTTTTGATTTATGATTCACTTCACTATTCAAATAAGAAATTTCAACTACCTGAGCAACTGCAACATGAGGAATATTCTTGGCACATTCATCCATCAATTCTTTTCCCAAAGGAGCAGCACCAGAACCAATATGCTTCAATGAGGAAAGATCATACTTCTTAACCAAGCTTTGTTTAGCAAAAGCAAGTATTACAGGAGGTACAACCCACAAATGGGTCACTCTATACTTCTCCACGGCCTTCAAAACCATTTCAAAATCAAACTTTCCCATTGACACCACAGCATTTCCTATTTGCAGCTGTGAGTAACAAATCACAGCCAATCCAAACACATGAAACAGAGGCAAGAAACAAAGGAACACATTATGCATTTCACCAGCTATTTCTTGATCCATGCAGATCATTTGCGAAGCAGCAATAAAATTCCCATGAGTCAAAATCACACCTTTACTAATACCAGTAGTGCCTGAAGAATACAGCAATGCAGCTACATCACTTTGCTTCACATTACAAACAGGGAATTCAGAGTTAGACCCTCCCAACTCGACCAGATGATCAAAACTTTTGATCCTGGAATTGGGTTCTATAGATAAAGACTCTTTAGCTCCCAAAAACACAGCAGGCAAGTTGAAATCTTTAACTTTGTTCCATAATTCAGGAACAGTAATAACCAGCTTGGGATTAGAATCTCTTATTTGTTTCGAAAGCTCTGTAGTTGTATAAAGAGGATTTGCAGTTGTTGCAATAGCACCAATTGAAGCAACAGCTAAGAAACAAATAGGAAATTGATAAGAATTAGGAGCAAAGATCAAAACAACATCATTTTTGGAAATACCCAGATGGAGCAAACCATGAGAGACCTTAATAACAATGGATTTTAACTGTGAAAAAGACAGAGTCTTTGACAAATCTGCATCAATAAGAGCTGGTTTATGAGGGTAAAAACTGGAATTTCTGAACAGAAACGAAACCATTGAAAGATTGGGATCTTTAGGAAGAACAAGAACAGGTCTTAAAGACCTGTAAATACCATCTCTTCCATACCCAGATTTCTCCATCCAAGAATCAAAACAAAATTTCTGGGTTTTGTTTGTTCCAGATTCTGACTGGATTCAATACAAGAAAAGGCTACAAAACGCTTAATATAAAGGGCAAAGAACAACGCAAGATGGAACTTTTAGAAGATAAGATAAAAACAGAGTGTTCTGACTGATTGTTGCGTGTGGTAGCAGCTGCCTTAGAAACATGGAGAGTATGAAAGTCAGGGGTGTGAAAATTAAAAACTGAAAGCTAATAAATGTTTTGCTTGTTACTGTGAAAGGTCAGAATGGACCGCTTCTTTGGCGGGTAATGATGCAAATTTTCCCTTATTCTACAACAGTGATAAGGTGTAAAGTAGACCCTCAAATTTAGCCGAAGTTTATATTTAATATTATTATTTTTTATTTCATTCCGAAGTTTAATTTTTAAAAATTGAATTATATTAAATTATTTTTTAAAGAATTATAGCTAATTTTAATTAATAAATATTAATGTTAAAATTTTATTTTGATTGTAACAATTTTTAAAATAAAGTTTAATATAATATAATTTTTAAAAATTATGATTCAAATGGGATAAAAAAATATTAAAGTTAAATATAAACCTCAATGCAAAATTGATAGTCCAATTTGTATCTTTAGCCCTTCCTTTTTTAATTTAAAAAATATAAATAAACAAAATAAATATTTTTATTCCAACTATATATTTGGATTCACTAAACTGTAACTAATTTGATTTGATTCAGATAAAAATTTATATGTATATTAAATGGTGAGCTCCAAAATCTTTAAGTTCAAAATTTGACTGATATCTATTTTCATAATTCAACATTCACTTTTAAAAATTTATGTTTTGAATTATTAAAATTGACAATATTTTTTTTCATAAAAAATATTAAAAAACTCTTATTTTAGAATAAACATGTTCTTTATAAAAAAATATACATATTCTATTCTATATAAACATTCTAATTTTATTATATTTAAAACAATACTTTTTTCATAAAAAATTATCTATTTTATTCTAACTAAAACATTCTTCTTTTATTCAACTAAAAACACTTTTTTATTTTTATATTTATATTTAATATAAAAAGTAAAAAATATGTAAT
>CATIWM010601570.1:0-12249 GCA_949671775.1 Mallotus repandus | reverse complement strand
TTTCAATAAAAAGATTATATGAATTAAATATTAATGAATTATATAATATGATCAATTTTTTTTTTCAAATTAACGACTGCAGAATTCAAACTCTACACTTTAAAATTTTCTTAAAGAAAAATTACTACTTGACTACTCTTGATATGCTTTCAAACTCACTTAATTAAGAAGAAAATTAATAGAGTTTAATGCAGTAATTGCCATCTATTATAACCTAGCAAGACAATTAATTGTATTGGTCAAAACACAAAAAAAGGAGGAAAAAAAACAACTGTAGGTCTGTAGCAGCAGAGGAATTAAATTCCAACCTAAGAATATATATACGCATATAAACTAAAGTAGAAGAATTAAAATAAAATTACGTTATTTAACATCCTTATAAAAGTTATAAAATTTAAAATTAACAAAAAATAATAAAATTTCTTAATAATTAATTTAATATAATTATATACATTTTAAATTCTAAATGTCATTTAAGAAAATAATTTGTATCGTCTCATTTAACCGATGTTGGTCCCAAACATTCATCATTCAATCGAATTGTTAAAAACATTAAAAAGCTGAGGAAATGATTTTCTGAACAGGATATGTGCAAATCAACTGAACTTATAAATAATGTGTTTGCGAGTGATGAATCACAAGCTCCAATAACAAACAACACTCACTCCACGTACTATACGCTATCAAATCTCAACTCTTTATATTGTTGGAAAGTTTAAATGCATAGATGATGTTAAGTTCCAATGGACATTTTTTTTTTGGTTAAAACAAAAAAATTCTTTTCGGGCTTAATCTCATATGAGTTTTTATAGAAAAAAAATTAAAGGGAAATGATCATTAATCAAGTTCTATTAGATTAAAAATTATATTTAACAACCCCATGATCAACCTTAATTAATAATGTCGGTATAGTGGCACGGCCACAAAATTCACAACATTGTAGGCGCATGAAACATGAACATCGATCCAGTCACCACCATCTACTTAATTAATCTATCAATCGACTAATTAAACAAAAGCAAAACCATCATGATGTATCTTGGTACCGACAATGTCTGTATATATATTTATATACATGGGATTATTAAATTCTTTTCTTAACAAACATCAAATTAGGAGGAAAAAGATAAAAATCTAATTTTTAATAAAAAATTATATTATTAGACTACTCAACTTTCCATCATAAACCAGTTTTATATTAAATTTGGAAATTTGTGTAAAATTATTTTATCATCCTGAAAGATTATAATCCAAGATTGATCAAATGCTTTTAGATAAAAAGGTACAACAAATTAATATATAAATAATAGTAAATTATCAGTCATGCATAATGACACTATTAATTTAACATGAACAAAATTGTTTAAGCCTTTGATTGCATTAAGCCGGAAAAGCTTTTGCTTAATTAATTACCTTCAAAATCAAAACTAGGCCACTGGAGTATTATTTTTTTTGCCCAATGTCTTCGACATTCGATGGTCATTTTGATTATTTTAGAGTTTAAATCAGATAAATTCTAAAATTAAACTTTTTCAATACATATTTTTTTTACATATAAAATTTAAATTAAAAATTTTATTTAAAAAAATTAATTTTTTTATCATTTAAATTAACCTATAAATGTTGGTGCAACCCTAGCATTATTAATAGTGAAAAAAATCATTGTACAATTTGCTTTTTAAGTGTCACACTTTTTACAATTTCCACATATACCAACAAAAGAACATGTTCTATATCTATGTTTTTATAGTATCTATGGTCCACCTTATACATGATTATCCAACTTTAATAAGTGAAAAATTTTCTATATTTATATGTTTTGGACACTTTATATATTCCTATGAAATCACACTTCGTGGGAAGCTGTGATCTACAAGAAAATTATTAAAAAATTTAAGGTGGAAGAAACTATATAGCTATCTGCCAATTAATGAAGTTGTGTGGTGGAATACACTTGCTAGCTAAGATTATATTTAAACAAGAAAAAATTAAAAATTAAAAGGGCATTTAGTTGAAGATGAGATGATTAGATAAACCAAATTATATAATTAAAATGAGAAATAATTATATACACATTTTCATAGCATAACATGAAGATCACGTGTAGTGTACATGGCTAAAAGGAATTGTTCTTGCTTTAACTATTTCATGTCGTTTGCTCCTTTAATTTAGGATATTGCTAATCTTCTTTGTTTGCCCCTTATAGAGATATCTTTGGGTTCTAAAATCTTTTCTTTGTTTTTTCTTGGTCGGAGAATGAAATTAATGGTTGATTTATACTTTTTTTTTCCAAATTTTATTTAGATGGTTATGTAAAAATTAAAAATTTTATTTATTAAACGGTGTATATAGATGTTTTTTTTTTAATTTTATAAAATATATAATATACTAGAGACAGAACATACTTATTTATAAAATTATAATAATTTTACAAAGGTTTGATAGACGGTGTATATAGAAATTATTTTTTGTGTGCATATTCCATGTGTTACACTCCAAAGGGGTTTTCATACGTTGATATGGAATATATATGAGATGTCTTGTAAAGCAAAAATACATATGGGGAACCCCTACCACAATTATATGCTAAATGTGATTTGTAAAAAGGTAGGGACCTATACTATATATATATGATATCCGATGGCTTAAATAATCAGAGTTTGTGAAGCTTGATTAGTGGTGCTAATCCACAATTTTCTTTTAAAAATTAAAAAGGCCAATTATTAAGTATGAACTGAAACCAATACTTCATAAAGTGTATGCAGAGAAATGCTGCTGTGGTTTAATTAAAAGATAATTAAATTAATGGTTATGGAGGCCTACATATTAACTTTTGATAATAGTTAATTAATTAGTTAATGATGCTCAATGAGTATGTTCATGAGGTGTGATTGAGTGTTCATTTGAAAATAAATTAAGTACTAATTATCTAGTTTAGATTCATGTTTTCTCTTTGATTGATAAAAAGAAAGCCTTTTCCTTAATAAGTTGCACGCATAGAAGATGACATGATTTGAAAATGTTTTAGAAGAGTGATTGCTGATCTATTTCTTTAGTGGCAATCAAATTATTTATTTAATCAGATTTTTATTCTTTTTTTCGGGTTCCTTCAATTTATTGCAAGGTCATATATATATAAGTAAAAAGTTTTATATTTTCAAAAATAATTCAATATATAGCAGTAGCACAACTCAATCAGAGAGAGCTTTATTTTATGTCATTTTCAGTGATGTCCAGCAGTACCATTCATTTTTCACCAAAGGAACCATTAATTATACTGGCCACTTCTTGCCGAAGACAAAAACTATTAATCATGAACTACAACATCAATGCTTTCCTTAATGAAGTTCTTGTCTAATTTTCAAAGTTCTACTCATTACATCTTTACAAGAAAAATAGCAATAAATTGAAAATTTATTTACTTCTGAAAATTTATCAAGTGCCCTAGATATATATATATTTGATTTATTAATATGATAATATGCCTGTCTCTCATATATTTAATAACTTTTATTTATAGAAAAAATATTATAATTAGATATAAAAAGATTTTTTTTAATAAAAATAGAGGTCCTAGATGGAAACATCCATATTAATACAAATTAAAAAAAAGATTTGAGGACATAATTAAGTAAAACCAATAACCATATATTAAAAAATCTACCCGCGTCTTCTTTCTTTTCTCTTTAGATTCATTCATCAAACATTTTTATTGTTAACCACTGGTTAGATTAGCCATGGTCGCTTATTGGATTTGTTTTTTATTGTTTTCATTCGTTTCTTTACATCTAATAAATGAAAATCTTTGCCAATGAGATGTACCTATTATTGCACTAAGATCCCAACAGTGAAGTCTTGGATTCAATATAAAAAAAAACATTTAAAAGAAAAAATACAAATATTTGACCTTTTATTTTGTTGAAATTTTGTATCTCTCTTCGTGCAGTTTTTAATCACTTAATAAAATTTTAATGGTTATCTTTTTGTAGAGTTTATAATTTTTTTCATGTTGTAAGACTTTTATTGATATTTATGCAGTTGAACTAAATTAAAGACCATATAGTTGATTTTAGTTGATATTTTTATAGTTGGACTCAATTAAAAATAATATAATTAATTTATGGCCAATTAATTACATGAAGTGGAGCATAAAAATTATCGAACGGATCACCGAGCTGCAAATTAAAATAGTTTTACCAACGCGATTGAAGAATAGTGATGAACATTTTAAGTGAGAGTTAATTTTGATTTTTTTGTTGTTGTACTTTATTTATATTATTTGTTTATTAATGTGCATTTTTAATTTTCAATGAAATGAAGCATTCATATTTTCTCTCACAAAAAAATAAAATAAATAATTATTGAAATCAGTTTATAAAGATTGTTGTTGAAATTTTTTTATTGTTTTGATAGTTTTATTCGAATTGAATCAGATTAATTAGAATTCAACGTAACATTTACCTCACCAACAATGCCATTTCTCTTGCAGTTTTGGAACCCCACATCATCTAGTTACAGCCCGCTAACTCTAAAATAAGAGAGAGACAAATTATGCATTGCTTTTTTTTTTTCACCAAAAATGAATATGATTCCTAATAAGAATATTTATAGATTCACCATTTTGTTTATGCTAGAATTATACTTCTCGTGTTTCCTCATGAGTTCAACTATATATGACGATATCTTTTTAATAATAATTTTTTTTCCTTCGTTCATTACTCTTTTCCCAATTAAAATTAAAGTACAAAAAATATGAAGAATATTCACAATTTCTTTTATTTCCAATCTATAAAATTACTCTTTAAAATTAAAACCACATATCAACTATGAAATTATAAAGGTAAGACTATGGGAATCTGATAAAAGGCTGCTTCTTATGTGTGTGTATATATATATATATATATATATATATTTGTTTGTGCAAGTAATTTTATTTTTATTTTATGTTATTTATTAAAAAAAAAATTAATACTGAATTAGTTAGAATTTAATAGATTCTGAATATATACCAATAGTTTAGATTAAAATTTTTTTGAAAATTAATATTGTTTTTTTGTTAATTATTTTCTTTTTACAAAATTTGATTTTTTGTAAAGGATACACCATTAAAATTTAAACTCGTATCGCTTTTATCTATACTACAAAATAAAATATAAAAATTCTGGGCTGACGCATTTCTAGTGTTATTCTTTGAAAAGTTGCTATTTCATTAATCCAGTAAATTTAAACTTCAAATGGGTAGGAAAAAATATAGACAAAAAGAAGAATCTATGAACCCACGAGCAGCTAAAATAGGTTCTACCACCACATATGTATTATATATATTTCATTCTATCCATTAAAACACTAACTTCTACTTTTGAATAATGTGAAGTGAAATTCAGCCACTGTTTTGTAACTAATTGTTAATTATATACCGTTGTTGTTGACATCTCTCATCTCTGTGCCAATTTCCAAGTACCCAGTTCTTCAAACACTTTGTTTTTTGGGGCTTAGAGTCCTCGAGTCACGGCCATAGTTTCATTGCAACTTGGAATTTGCAGCAGCACTTAAAAGAAAAAAAAAGAAGATAAATAAAAAACTGTTTATGCACAAGTAACCATCAACTTTTTTTTTAATTAATAGAGACCATACGATCTAAATATTACGAGATTGTATAATAAATAATGACATTCTCTTTTTTAATTTAAATAAAAAGTAATTTCATAAATCAGTAACAATGACAAAATTTAAATTTTTCATCTCATGTTGCTCTTGAAGGGAGGTGACTATTAGACTTTTATCTCGCTCACGGTAACGATCAATATTTTATAATGTTAGATGGAAGAAAGACTCCAATTAGTTGATAAATTATTAATGTAATGAGGAAGATATATAGAATATAGTATAAGAGGACTAACAATAAGGTCTAAAATCTCAACTTTAAACAGTTCTAATTTCTAAACCCTAATATATATATATGTGTATATATATATTTTTCAAATTGAATGTATGAAACCCATTAACCAATAAAGAAAGAAGGAGAGATTTGTATATAAATTAATGAGAGTGACATGATCCATTGGTTTTTTTCCTGGTTCTTTTGTCAAAAGCTTAGCGGGTTTTAAGGCTTAATGGAGTTGACATTTCCACCCTACTGTGTTCATATATATATATATATACAAATTAAAAACATAAAAAGTATATATTTTTTCTTCACATTAATCTAGTATGTTTATAACTAAATTTTTCTAACTTTTTAAAAACATTAAACTTTTTTTTTTTAATTTAAACCATAACTTTAATTGACTAGCTGATAAAACATTCTTTTTACTAACTAGGCTAACTTTCTTGATGTATATCAATGTTTTTCATTTAATTTGTTTTATGAAAATAAGCACTTATAGCTAGATTATTCTTATTCTTATTCTTATTATTATTAGAGCAAATTACATTTACCTCCCTCAGGTTTGACCTAATTCCAACTCTCCTCCCTCTTCTTTAAAAATCGAACATTTATATCCCTCAATTTTAATTTCGTCAACACTTTAATTATTCCGTTAACTTTTCTGTTAGTATCTTAATGAATGAGACATTTTAGTCCCTCTATTTTATACAAACCAAACATTTTACTCTTTATATTTTGTAAAAACTAACACTTTAATCCTTTTTATTTTAATAAAAAAATTGTTGTTCCTTAATTTTTAAATTATATCAAATTTAAAATCACAATTTTTATTAAATTTTCAATGGCTATACATATCCTTATCAATTTAATTTTAATTAAAAAACTAAATTATAAATTTAATAATTCATTAATTTTTATCAATTTTATTTTATATTTATTTTTTATGTTTGGTTTCATTAATTTTACCTTTTTTTTAAAGTAATTCATTTTATATATTACTTTAGTTTTAGATAATACTAATTTTAATTGGAGGAAAAATTAATAAAAATAAGTAAAAAATGAATATAAAATTAATTTATGGGTATTTATAGATTTATTAAAATTATAACTTGACTTTTGAGTTAGTGTGAATTTTATATAATTTAAAAAAAAATATTGATGGAGATATGTGTACATATCTAAAATTTAATTAGTATTGAAATTTTAAATTTTAAATAATTAAAAAGTTAAAGGACTAAATTATTTTATTTTATTAGAATTTAGGGATTAAACTGTTTTATTTTTATAAATTAAGGGAGGTAAATGTATTTTGATATAAAAAATCTAACGAAAAAATTAACGAAGAAAGTTAAATATTGCCAGAATTAAAAATAAGGAATGTGAATGTTCGATTTTCAAATAAGAGGGAGAAGTGTTGGAATTATGTCAAACCTCAAGGAAGTAAATGTCATTTTCTATTTTTTTAATTGCAGTGTCACAAATTAGAACTAGCGTGTGCTTGCCAAATAATTAAAAAAATTAAATTTTAGAATGTATAATATATATATATATATATATATATATATATATATTAAAAATGGACTATTAAATTCATTTCTCAATTCAACAGAAGCTCAAAGAAAGAGTTTTATTCCATTAAAATTTAAGACTTTTTAAAAAACTTTAAAATTTGAAATTTATTAAAAAAAATGTTGAAAGAGTTATATTTCTTTGTAAATTTAATATTTCTTTGAACAATTTATTTTTATAAATTTCATTTTACTCATATATTAAAGCAGTCAAAATTTATATGACTTCTAAATACCTTATATATATAAAAAAAATTAAAAATAATTAAGGTGTGGACCATATATAAATTCAGATAGGTCAACTCTCATTTTTGGTGGTCAATATTAAAGGGAAAATCTGATCAGAATAAAATCGGATGTTTCGTAATATCATTAAGTAATAGCAGGACAGTCGATCTAATTTTTATGCTAATATATATTTTTTATTTTAATTTATAAACTGCATGAGGAACAATGTATTCACAAGCCTGTAATAGTATAGGCAGTAGTGGTTGAAAAATAAACCATGAAACTTTGAAATTTTAAGCATATATTATGCTTATACAAATCAGCTTGTTTAGGAGGATTTTCAATCCATTGACTTAGCTGTTGTTTAAAGTCTAAGCACTGGCCATACTTACATTTACAGCGATAAAAATAATGTTGGTTCAAAAGTAAAGTTATAGTACAAATAATTATTGTATTATAATGCTTCAAATACAAATACAAATTCAGTGTTGATGATGAAAACAATACAAAACAAAAGAGCATGGTAATAGCAATAAAAATATTTTCCTTGTTCAAAAATATAAATTTATATTACTTTTATATAAATCGAAAAATATAAATAATATGGTTGAAAAATTGTATTTATTAAATATTTTTCTTAACTAATATTAAACAAGTAATAAAAAAAACTAATATTAAGCAAGTCATATTATTTTCATTAAGCAATTCAAATAAAAATATAAAATAAATAAAATTATTAATAAATTAGCAAATTAAATACTAATTTAAAATTTAGAAAAAATAAATACATATTATTAATTTACTGACAGATAAAAAATTTAAAATTAAAAAAACTTACCAATGTTAAAAACAAAGGCACTGTACGAAAGTTTTTTTTATTAAAAAAATCAACAAAAACAGCATAAAAAGCCAAAGAGTTAAGCAAAGATCTACTGCAAATCCGCCGAATAAAACAGAAATAAAACAGAAGAAAACGACACCGTTTGAACATAGATGTTAGTACCCTCCATCTATCAACCTATGATTATTTTTTCCCTGTTTTTTTAAGAAAAAGTTACCTGCAGACCTGCAACTACTCTTCTCTCCTCTCCCACTCTCTCTGAATTGTTGCGTAGCTGGTGTCTGCCGCATCCCCATTTTGAAACTCTCTCCCTCCCATTTCCCATCTTTTATATACATATATATCATAACTATCAACCTCCTTAAATCTCCTCTTCCATCTCCCTCTTCTTCTTCTTCTTCTTCTTCTTCATCAAATACACTACTCTTTGTTTCTTTGTCTTTGCATTCTTGTTGCAGAACTACTCTTGCACCCAAAAAAAATAAAAATTAAAAACCAATGGCCGACGTGGGCGTCAGAGGAACAAGAAACAACAGAGACCCATTATTATTTCATCCTCAACAACACCATGTTGTTCCAAGCAAGTTTAGAGACGCAGATGATAACGACCTTATTGATCATGTCGTCGATGATGATGAAACTACAGCTAAACACAAAACCAAGAACCGCGCCTCGTTTCAAAAGAAATCAGTTCCGGTTGTTTACTATCTTTCCAGGAACGGTCAGCTTGAACACCCTCATTTCATGGAAGTTCCTCTTTCTTCTTCTGATGGTCTCTATCTTAGAGGTACACTTTTCTGTTTTCTTTTTCTTTAAACTGAAACGTTACTCTTTGTTTGCCTTTGGAGAAAAGTTCCTTTGTCTTTTCTCGGGAAAAGATAAGGAAGAAAATTTGAAATTTTATTATCACTTTCTCGCATTTTCTCGGATACCAAACAGAACCTTTGCTTTTAATTATTTTTGCAGATGTTATTAACCGCTTAAATATACTTCGTGGTAAAGGCATGGCTAGCCTCTACTCCTGGTCATCTAAACGGTAAGCAAAATGTTCATCAATCCACGACCGTCCGATGTAATTACTGCTTCGCATTCACCTCTCATCATCTTTGACTCACCCGCAGGAGTTACAAAAACGGCTTCGTTTGGCACGACTTGGCCGAGAACGATTTTATCTATCCAGCACACGGCCATGAGTACGTTCTCAAAGGATCAGAGCTTTTCGATCCTTCAACAAACTTTAGCAACAAGCCTCTCCTTCTCGAAACGACGCCGTCTTCTGCCAAATCACTGAAACCGCCAGAGACTCACAAGTCATCTCCCAGCGAGGAGTCGGATTTTCCGGTGATCACAAAGCGAAGAAACCAGTCCTGGAGCGCTATTGACCTCAATGAGTATAAGGTTTACAAAGCCGAGTCGTTCTCTGAGTCGGCTCGGACACTCGCTGCAGACGCGTCGACTCAGACTGATGACAAGAGGAGGAGAAGAAGGTCAGTGAAGAAAGAGGAGGAAATTGTAGAATTGAATGAAGAGAAGAGTCCAAAAGAACCGGAGGTGAATAGAGAAGAAATTGAGATTTCACCTCCACCGTCCGATTCCAGTCCTGAGACGTTAGAGTCTTTGATGAAAGCTCATGGACGGTTGACATTAGGGGGTAGTGGTAACGAGGAGAGCTTGAATCGGACGGTAGAGAACTATGGGAGGATGAAAGCATCATCGGTTCTGATGCAATTGATCTCGTGCGGTTCCATATCATTCAGGGATTGTGGAGCCACGGCGGTCAAAGAGCAAGGCTTGTCGCTGATTGGTCATTATAAGGGAAGGCTCCCACGTGGAGGAGGGAGCAAAGAGGGGACATCGAAGGAATTTGCGTTTAGTGGAGGGGTAAAATTGGAAGATAAGGAATATTTTAGTGGTAGTTTGATCGAGACCAAGAAAGAGGAGGTGCCTGCTTTGAAGAAGTCTAATTCTTATAATGCAGATCGGTAAGTGATTATTATCGTTAATTTTTAAATCAATTTGGTATTCGTGATTCGTTAATTTCATAAAGTTGATAGATTTAATTCAAGTTCGAAATCAATTTGGTATCAATCGATTCCTTGATACCATATGATTAACAGTTACCTGATTAATATTAGTGGATGGTGACTGAAGGGAACTCAAAAACTAAAGTCTCCACAAGTTTTGTAAATGATAATATTAATCGAGTTACTGCTGATCACTAAATTACGAAACCGTGTAATTTTATGCATTAAATCAAAGAATATATGGATAAGTGTTACTTTAAATTATCAACAAATGATGTAGTTTTTAGAGGATTTGTTTTATGATTATGCACAAAAATTGTGAAAATAGAACTCCTAGATTATGAATCTCTTTTGCATTATTGTTGTTTTTTACTTGTGAAGGGAGGGGTGAATGTTTAAGAAAAATGGAGCTAAATTATTGATTTGAAATATCAGAAAAAGGGTACTCCAATATTTGCTTACAAAGTGCATCTTTTGGTTTCTGACATTGCCAATCCTGGGATTATTTTTTGTCAGAGTACATATGATTCTCTGTTATCATTTTTGGCTTGATTTCAATGCAAGATTCGTACGGGTTTTTTGTTCTGGTACAATACATACAACCATCCAAGATCCAGCTAGCCATGGCTACAGCTATTTCTCTTCTCTGTGCACTAACAGTTAAATTTTCAAAGCTGCTAATTTTGTGTTGTCTTCCCTTTCAACTTTTTCTATGCAACTGATTGCTAACTTTCTTTCATTAATTTCTCACCATCCAGATTAAATGGTGTTGCCTCTCTATTTCTGTCATCTGCACTTCTGCTCCGTACTGGGGGACCAATATTATAAGATTAAACTACTATTTACTTCTCTGAAATCTGAAGCCTGTGAGGCTTTTTTTTTCTTCAAGTCATTGCAGACAAAATGAGTTCACTTGGTCACATGATTCATGGCTTTTAGTACAATGCCTTTGTGGGTTGACTGTTGTTTACAAATTTTATCAATTTTATTAATGGAGTTTAATGTGGGTTGCTTAACAGGAGTTCCCATTTGCAATTGATTGAAAAGGAGGTAGAGGGAGTTCGTACCAAGTGCATACCAAGGAAACCAAAGGCAGCGGCAACCAAGAAAGAGACCAACATTATCGAAAGCAGTTGCAATAGTCAATTGGGGAGCAAACGGTTTGAATTTCAGCAAGTCGAAAATGAGGGCGAATGAGACTGAAGAGGAATATAAATTCAACCTAAGCTTTGTAAATGCAGTTAGTTTTAGTGAAATTAGCTACCAAAAACTAAGAGCATACCCAAACAAAAACAAGAAAGGTAAAGACAGGAATAGTGTAAACATGCCGGATGCTATCGGATAACATGGCGGTCCGGCTAGGCACTTACATTCTGGGTTAAAGTAATAGTGTGGTTTATTTGTTGGAGATTGTAAAAATGTTGATCTGAGTTTGGAGCATTGAGCTTTGGGTCAATGCTACATGTGCCTTAATTTCGGTGAATAGGTGCTAAATCCTAGTTGTTGTTTTAAGTCTTTTAAGACAATCCTTTTTGACTCTAAAACATGGGAAACAGAATTTTGTCCTTGGTAATGTCGTTACCCTTTTTGGGCTTTGAGCGTTTCTAAGCAGCCATGTGAGCTATTTCGGTTTTGAAATACTGCCCAGGCTGTTGGGATTTGAGTGGTGTTTCATATTTGCAGAGAATGTACCCGTTCATA
>CATIWM010601532.1:0-23256 GCA_949671775.1 Mallotus repandus | reverse complement strand
AATATATACTATATATTTCATATCAAAATAGCAGTGCATTATACTACGTAGTAAATTTTAGCCGGTTTATGAGTTAACAATACATATAGTAAATTTTAAATGATTTTTATTAAATTGAATATTAATTTAAATTAAATATTTTATTTTATTTAAAAATTAAATTATAATTGAATATTTTATAATAAAAATTTGATATTTATTATATGCTAAAAATATATTCTATATATTTTCATATCAAAATAGAAATGCATTATACTACTATTCGAGCCGGTTTACGAGTTAACAATATATAATAAATTTTAAATGATTTTTAATGAACTGAATATTAATTTAAATTATGAACATTTCATTTTATTTAAAAATCGATACATACATTAAAAATACAAATTTTCACTTAAAAATTATAAAGTTTGAAATTTTATCATCATAAAACAAAAACTAATTAAATAAATAAAAATCAACTAAAAAATCAGAAATTTTCATTCATGGTTCCCAACTTTTAGTCTTGGTTCCACTACGGTATTTCACGTTTAGTGATAGTAATATTATACTGACGTGTCAGACTTGCAAATGTCATGTCAGTGCAGTGTGACACGTACTACCATGTCAGATGTCATGTGGTCATCTTTGGCCGGAAAGTGAGGTTAGATATTTTTTTGGTAACAAAATGAAAAGTTATGGAGTTTTATGTTACATTTTAAAGATTATGTATTTTTGTGGTATGAAGTCCAAAATCTGAGTACCGTGAGTGTAATTTACCCTAACTTTCTGTAACATTATGGGAGGTAAACAATGAATTCTTATTTTTTTGAAAGGAACAATGAAATTCTTATTTAATTATATGTAGGTTGCTTTTTAAACTGTGATATTTTGATAATATAAGTCTTTCATATGCTACCTGAATTAATATTATTAAAAAAAATTTAATAAGAAAGTTATATGGTTTAAAACTTCAATTAAGGCTGTGCATGGGTTGAAGCATTTTGAAGAATGTAAAATTTTTGGATCCAATCCGAAAGTCGAAAAATTTTAAAAATAATTCTTTAAATTTGACTCTAAAAAATTAAATTTTCGTTCCAAATTATTCCAAAATTTTGAAACAAATGGAGAATCCTAATCGGTTGAAAATAAAATCCAGAGATTTATAGAAATTTTTGGTTTATATATTTAAAATTAATAATTCATAAATTCATAACAATAAAAGAAATGTATATTTTTATATTATATTTATTATTTAATAATAGTACTTTTTATAAATTTTCTTTTTAAGTTTTATTTTAATATTTATATTTTAATAATTTTATAATTTGAACATATAAAATAAAATGACTATAAATTTCACTATATAAATTTTATTTATAAATTCTAATTTTATTTTATGATATAAACATATATTGAAAATTAACTATAAAAAGATTCAATTGATGAATGTATTTTTTTTTTATCAATTAATTAGTATTTAAAATGTCAAATCTTATATGCTAAGTTAGCATTTAATATATTTCAAAATAATTTATTATTAAAATGGTGCTAAATTTTATTTGTAACATAATTATATAGATTTCTAATCTTATCATGTATTACTTATTAATTTTATAATATATCATAAAAAAGTAATAACAATAATAATCAGTGAAATTATATATATATATATACTATCGATTTCGATTTTCATTTTTCGGTACGGTTTGGTTCGATTTTTTATTAAAAGAACTCATGATCTCCGAACTTGCTTCAATAATTTTTTTCGGGACAGTTTGGTTCAGAAAAAGTCAAACAGTCAATCAATGATACTTTTTTGTTTGAATTTTTGGATGATTCGGGTTCTCTAGGATCTGGGCACAACCCTAACTTTGATAGATTACACAATATGAGGCATCCCTCCTCTTTTTAAATCGATGATAATAAAAATCGAATCATGCACCTCATGATACCCTTGAAAAATAGTTACCATCTATAAAATCATTTTAAAGAATAAAAGGCACAAGTAACTTGGTGTTAATAGTGAATTTTAATTTTGTGATATTAAATTAATCTCTTTGAATTATAAATAAATTTTTTCTTAAAATCAAATAAGAAGAAATATTTTATTATTCTAAAAATAAAAAAGACAATCATTGTATTTTTAAAGGGATATTTTCACCATAAATTTTAGTCATTTTAGTGACAAATTAACATACAAATATTTTGATTTGTTATAAATATATTCACGGTCAAAATAACATGTGTCATATTAAAATGACATGATGACTTGACATGCATATATAAATTATTTACTAGAAGTAATAATAATTTTAAAAAATATATGAAAATTAATGATATATTTAAAAAAAATTAATGATACAAAATTATTAATTTTTTTAATTTTTACATCAGTTATGTTAGTATGGATACATACTATTTTAACTGTGAATAAATTTGTAACAAATTAAAAAATTACAGTAGAGTTTTAAAAGTATAACATTTATATTATATGATTTATTGAAATCAGTGAGGGTATATAAAATCTATCTTCAATTTATCTATAATATAATTAAAAACAAAGTGATTAAGACAACTATTCAAATAACTTCTAATCAATATGTAAGCATGTTTATTGTTTATTTTCCATTCTCTTTTTTTTTTTCAACATTCCATTCTCATATCTTTTTTTAGGTTTTAAGTATAACTTAAATGAGCATTTAACTTGAAATGATTAATGGAAATTTGCCTTGTCACGCCATTTAATGTTCATATTCATCAAGTATTCATAAACTTTGTCACCTTGCTAGCTTACAGCAAAATACTTACAACTCATTATGCCAGCATGGAATTAGCTATACCCTTATGTTGACTTGATATCTAACAATGAAATTGAGTGAAGTTACACATTCATCAATTGCTTAATAGACTTTAATTGGTTATCTTCTTTTGTGAGCCAACCCTAATCAAAAACATCAAAAGTGCTCATCATGCCATCATGGAAATGCTTAGACCACCTTGTTGACTCAATGTATAGTATTATATACTTTTCCACTAATTAATTGGAAACTTAATCTTCATATGTGTCTTTTGAATAATTAATTAACACCTAATTCTATTGTTACATTCCAAATCAGACATCATCTTGAATTAGAAAAAAAAAATGATACAAGTCTTAATCCAACAAAGAGTAATGGAGCATAAAGATGAAGGACCCCACTTTCCTTCCATTGATGGACCTACTATGACGCCACTAATGTAATGAGTGTGGAATCCTAGGTACATTCTTTCTAGCAACTGCACAAAAATTTCTTCATCAAGCCAAAAAAAAATTTCAAACATGACTTTTTTGACCGATATTAGACCGAAGTTAAAAATGCAAATTAAAAAGGTAAAAACATAGGTCAATCTTTTCCATTATAGTAATAAATACACTTCTGATCCTAACCCATTTTTCTTCACTACAGTACTAATCAATCTCTCTATACTAATGCATTGTCACGTGTTACCACACTTCCCAAAAGTTTTAATAAAGAAAAGAAGGAGAAGAAGAAAAGAGATGAAATCTTCCCTTTTGTCGATTGATATGTCTTTGTAGATTGTCTGAGTGTTGCTGTTTGGTTTTTTTTTTTTATCAGATTGTTTATTTATTGTTATTTATTTATATATATAAAAAAAAGAGCAAACTTCTACAAATATTTATTAAAACATACGTGGGTATTTCTGAAACCAAAACTTCTTTATAGTGTTGGTATTTAATGCTTGGAATCTACCCCCAACCATACCTCATTAATCTTTACAGTTCAAAAGTTTGAATTGCAAATCGAAATGAACATGGAGAAGATCATGAATTGTAACTTAACACAAACGTAGAAGTTACAGACTGAAATTGACTTTGTTCCTTTTTTTTCCCCCCCTTTTCTTCAATCTTCTCGTATGTCTAACCTAGCTAGCTCTCTACCTCTACAGAGTTAGTGTCAGGGCATGATTGAATCATCGGGACAGCAAAAATTTAAGAATAGTAGCACTGCAACTATATATTTATTATTTACACTTGTTTAGTTTGATGATGAATCTTCTTCAAGGAATCATGCTCTAACTTATTAAATCCAAATGTTAAACTTTACCAATAAAGAGTTTTTATTCAAAATTCATTTCTTATAAAATGGTGTACTTTTCACCGTGAAATGTTTAAATGCTGAAATCTATTAAATGAAACTGTTTTTGTTTAAATAATATTTATAGTTTGAATTATAACCTGTAATAATTTTATTTAAGTTGACTGGTATTAATAAAAATTTAATAAATTTTAAATATTTGTATTGTATATTAAAAAATTAAATATTTTTAAATTTTAAGCCATAAAATAAAATAAAATCACCATTAAACCACTTTTAAAGTTATATATATTTTAATCAAACTAGTTGTAAGGTAGAAAAACACCCATAATACTAGATGTTGGACAAGGCGCATTAAGAAAAATCTCCGGTAGTCGCAAAGATGTAACAAGTTAGATGGATGTATAACCAATAATCGCATCCACAATGTAAGTTCTCAGTGAATGCACCATCTCGTTTGAGGCAGACAAAAGGGTCAAAAACATTTCCTCGAATAGAGATATCTAAAGTAAATGTGATCTTCCCATAACAAATGGCTACATCATACATCTCAAACAGAAAATTATTCTTACCAATATATGAAGCTGGCGATGCCAATTAAGACATGCACCTAACAATTTCATCTATCCAACGTTATGAGAGATTTAAATAATGGACCCATTTTGTCACATCGATTGTGCATATTCATGTAATTAAAGAGAAGAAATGAGGTGCCCTCTGTTCATTGTATTATTGACCATTCGTTCCTCTACTAACCGACTGCAGGGAAGGTGAGAGTCTCATAGAAAATTTTTTGGTTCAGGTGCATATTGCACCAACCGAAAATGGGTGTAGCTCTATAGTAGTATTAAGGTACAATATCTCTGGCAATATATGCTGGACCATTCTTTAGATTATTAAGGCAACATAAAAAAAATTCTAAACCGAATAGAAAAAAAAAATTAGATTAATGGATCAGTTAACAGAAAACTGTTCTTATTTAATTTAGATTTTGGATTCGAGTACGTGTTAAATTAGTTGTTAAGAAATTTTTACTATTTTTTAATCATACCTAAATTGCACCAAATTAATCAAATTTAAGAAAAACTCTAAATACCGATAAATTAAAAAATAATATTTTCCAATTTTTTATTTTTTCAGTTTAATAGAAAAATCTAGGCCTTGATAAAAGTTCATGCGCTTTGTTCCCTGCAACACTTCGTGCAACTTCAGATGCAGCTTTTATCCTATATCTATCTGTATGACTTTTCTTCCCTTTTCAGAAAGCTAATAGGAAACGGGTGCAATTTTGGGGACTTTTTTTTTTTTTTTTCCTTCAAATTGACTGGGCGTCCAAAGGTAGCAATAAACTGGTATTTTTTCTTAAAAAAAAAACCACAAATAATAGTTCCAAGTTAAACACAGTTAAAAATATTATTATTGTTGTTAATAATCTTAGATATATAACTAAATTCAACTAAAAATAGCACATTAATGTTAAAGGATCATGATTTGGTTGACTAAATAGTAAGGGGTTGAACTTCAAATCTAGTCAAAGTTTGAAGGGGCAAGGCATGGCATGGAATGGAGGTCTTTTGCCTACAAAAGGGGGAGAGAGACATAGAGGGACTTTTGCAAATATCGCACAGCTCGATGCATGAGAATCCACTCTTCTTCATGATTAGGAGCTGTGGGGGTTTCAAGTGGATCTGCTCCCACATAAGTAAATGCTTCAAAAGTGCAAAAAATTAATTTTTTTAGTATAATATAATTTATTGGATTTTCTGGTTTATAATTGATATAAAGCAAAGAACCAAACCTTGCCAATCATGCTTGTTGGTGTTGTTTACATGGACAGAATCACCCTATCATGCTTTTAACTTTGGAACATTTTGATGTGTTTGTGTTGTCTCTTTTAATTATTTTCTTATTTTCTTTTCAAATCTTATTAAACCATGCATGTAGTTCTCACTAAAAAGCTAGACATTCCATTTGTTTCTTTAATTTGTTTGTATTAATAGCATGATTTTGACTACTAATTGCTTGCTATATAGGCCTATATGTATGTGGCGGTTGACTTGTGATTAGTAGCTGGAGTAGAGCTTTACAGGGAAAAGTATGCATTGCTTCTTTTTGTTGAAAAATAATTTGGTTAAACTTGCTAGTAACTTGTACCGCAAAAATCCATCTAATAATATTAATTCATTATTCACCTTTTAAGAAATGTTGTATTGATTTGCAAGAATTCTTTTTACTCACTCGATTGTTAATATCCCTTTTGAAACTCTCTATGTTATGTTGATTTCTTGGAATGCATTTTTCTTTTGGTCAAAAAAATAAAATAAAATGACTGCATATGATCAAAAGAGATACCATCACTATGTGCAAAGTTATGCTATTTTCTTATTCTTCTCTTGATTTTTTTTTCAACTCATCAATTATCATTTCAGATTTGTGTTTTGAAATTATTGTTTTATAAATGAACTAATGTATCTGCAAATTTTGTAAATATGTAATTCTAAACTGATAATTTCTTTAGAAATTTAGGAATGTTGAAAGAAGGGTTTTTTTTTTTTTTTTTTTTTTTTAAATAGGAGAGAGGAAGATTAGAATCAAATCATTAATATCTTAATATATTAAAAGAAGTTATTCTATTTTTTTTAAAAATTATACTATTAAATTATTTAACTTTCGATAAGATGAATTTTTTATTTTATTTTAACTGCATTATTGATTATGGGAGACATTTTACAAAAACTTGTAAGTGTATAAGTGATTATACATCAAGGCATGGAGTGGCAGACAAATGTTGACACAGAAAGAATTTTCTTTACCATGTGATCAATTGCTGCTGTACATAATTAGTGCAAGTTGTAAAGCTTTTTTTTTTGTTCTGAGTAAAAAATGTCAACTTAATTAATGTTGCATGGTATTATATATATTTCATTACTTGTAATCTTGATAAATTTTAATGAAATACTAATTTTTTTGTTTTTCAAAAAAAATTGTTTAGCAGTTGAGGAAAATTTTTGGGTAACTTTATTTTTGATATACTTTATTTATATCATTATTAAATAAGAATATATTATATCATCTAATGATAATTATTAATAAAGTAAAATTTATTTAGTAAAAAATAAAATAATTATAGAAAGCACTGGTATAATTATTATAAAAAAAAAAGGAAAAAGAGGACAATATCTATAATGCCATGCACCCATTATTATTATGTATACTAGAATCCATGATTACTGTAACTCTCTATAGTATTACCATACTTTTTATGCATGTGGTCCGCCTGCTCCTCATGCAATTATGGGTTTTTTTTTTTTCCCATGTACTCTCTTCAGTAATTAATCTTATTAACAACGACTATAATAAAACCCAACTGGTTTTAGTTTTTATATAATATCTAACGTAAAGCCACAGTTAGCATATTGACAAAAACCTGTGGCCATCTTCTAAGTCCAACCTGATAAATTTGCTGGAAGGTGCAATGGGAGATGCGTGGAAAACATTGGATAAAGCTAAAGAAAAGAAGTGGTAAAAAGGGTCGAAATGGGTGAAAAACCCTTTTTTTTTTCTTTGCAATTTTCAATGAAATGACAGTGTGCATGTCACATGAGAGAGAGAATTGTCTGTATATTAAGCGCACCACATATATTCATCCACATAGAGACTACACAACACATCGACATAATAGAGAATTGTTTGTGATTTTGGGAAGGTGGGTGGGGAAGGGTCTGTTTCTTTGAGTTTCAAAACACAAATGATGAGGCCGATGACGATGGTTATGATTGTGATTGGAGAAAGCATCTTTCCTTTCCAGCTCTACTGTCATGTGATTCTTTTCTCTCACTCCATCTTTCTCTCAATTTTCAATACAAGGCCTACACAACAAAAGTTTCAGGTTTTAGGTATCAAATCAGATTCACGGCCTACTGTGCAAATAATTTTCGATCTACTATTGCAACCGAGGCCCATTATTATCAATCTGAATTTGTTCTGAAAAAGATCCAACTTCTACAAAACTTCTGTACTGTACTTATACAAAATTCTCACACCCTTGTCCAGTTGCATCTACATAGACTATGCCCATATGCGTACTACTATAGGCTAAACCAATTTATAAATAGTTTAATTATATGGTGTTTCCTGCCATTCAGTAACGAGCTATGGGTTCAATCAGAATACCGCAGGGGTGAAATTTCCTGCCTACAGTATATTGATGGTTTATTCATAGACCGCGTTCAAGGATAACAATATCATTATTACAATGCTAATTTTCCAATCTGATAATGCCATTATTCATATGGTATTTGTATTGCAACTTTAATAACCAAGCCGACTGCATGCATAACTCTCTACAAATATGTTGGCAAACTGCGGCCCTGTTATGAAACGAAATATCACTTTTGCCATACAGCATATCTATGCCCTGAGGTTGCCACTGTCCATTCTCTGCCAGCCGGGCACCAGGAACCATCCCCAATCTTCATGCACACTTTCTCCCCAATAATTGCAGAGTAAAGATTTGGCTGGGCTTCAAGAATCCTAATGGATGATCGGCTATTTATGTCTTGCCTCTTCCTAATGTCGATCTGCAAAAGTGTTTGAAGCTTCCTAAGAAAAAGCTTTTCGCCGCTTTGCCATCTAATAGATAGAAATATAAAAAATTGAACATACCAGTTTCACAATTTGGTCATGAATGGAGTTACCCCAGTCATAAAAATGGTCATAGAAAACTGATGGAATTCCTGGATGTGTAAGTACGTATGCATAACCCTGTGCAGAAAAGACGCAACAGTTGACTCTTAAATAACACAAACTGGAATTAAGAACTTCAGCCTCAGATAGTGAAACAATGTATAGGGAAATAACAATAACTCGGCATACCTCCATAATATGATTTGAAGGGAAAGGCCAATGGCCCTGCAATAGGGAGAAATGATCATAAAGATGATTAATTCCCAACATCAAAATGTCATCCAACAGAAAAGAGGTGCATAAAAACTCTTTTAATGGCTGTAATAGCACACTCCAGTTCTAAAGAATTGCAAATTAAATTCTCCTACAATTATTTAGATTCTTAGTTAAATTGATCATTGGAGCAACTTTAATACCTGTGTGGAGCCTGTATCATGGTTATCAATGAATGAGACAGCCCTTGAAGGCCACCATCCCATTACACCTGGTGGCTTCCCTTGTGAATCACGGAGACGCCAGAATTGCCCCTTAACAGCTTCCTGCATGTTAACAGTGAAAAAAATCAAGAATTTAATATCATCATCAAAAGAGGCAATTTTACGCCAGAAATCCTCGTGGACAATGCATATCATTAAGCTTTTATTTATCTCCTCACTCAGTAAAATAGTCCGCTAATGCAGCAGTCAAGTCAGAAAAAATTCAGCAGAAAAGAACAGCAAATAATAGTCCCTTGTGAAAAATTCTAGCAGGTTGTTCACAAGAATAAATGCTGTTTCCCTCTGAGCAGAAAATTGCCTTAGAAGTACCTGGAGAATTCCCTTTGTTGTGAAATCAAATGCAGCTGAAAGCTGTCCTGTGCCATCAATCCAATTGATGATCCGTTGTCTATGGCTATCTGGAGCAAGAAAGAAACCATGCTCAATATAAAGCAACATTCTTCAAAACTAAATCAGGTTTCCTATAAGTAAAAAGGAAAAGGAAAAGCAAAAGCAAAGGGAGGAAGTAACATAATATAAGCCATTGCTAAATACACACTAAGTAATAGGATACCAAGAGATCAAGGTATCAGTTTCAAATCTCCCATAACAAGCACTCAGCATGCATAGCAGCATAAATGACGCGAATAACACAACCACCTGAATAATTATAGATATGTTTGCACCTTCCATTAACCGTAATGGATTCAAAACTCCAGATGTTTTGAAGAAAGATTATCCTATTCTAAGCCAATAAGCTCCAATTGCTGGCAAGAACATTGGCCTTATTTTCTAGGACTCACTCGGTGATACCAAGGAAGTACACCACCGTGTATCAATTCAAATTTAACTCATTTGGTGCTTGAGAACCTAGAGCACTAAAGGGTCACAAATACAAAAAGGAGGAATAATTACCTTGGTTGTATTCCAAATAGGAGCCCTTGTAGTTGCAAGAATCCCAATACTCACCAACAGAAAAAATTGGCTTTGCTGCTTCAATGTATTCCTTTACGTATTTTGCCGAATAACTAAGAATGCAGCATCTTAGAGACATTATAGTTCATGTATAAATACAAAATAATACTATTCAGGTATAGCACAGCAATTACCCTTTTGCAAAATCAAAACGGAAATCATGAAAGCCAATGCTATTACGTAGCCACTTCAGCCATCCTATAATATCTTTTCGAACAAAAAGTTGTGAGTGATCAACATTAGGAAACCCATTGAAGTTGTCCCCTGTGCTTCTGTTACCCTGGAATATAACATAAACAGGTCAAGAAAGCTTGTAGTGTAACATAAATCCAAATGGTGTCAATTTATAATCAATAATCAAGTCTTGTTGGAAGAATATATGTTCACAAGTCATATAAATGGAAAACTTTATAATCCCTATGGAAACACCAATTCACAAATGCACACCAGCTCCCACATGTGCATCCCCACACAGCCCCAAAGTTCTTAATTACATAATTAAATAGACAAAAAAAATCCAAGAAAATTAAAAATGATGTTTGGCATTACTTAAAAAAAAGACATTGACTAATGATCAGGGTTACCATGCTTGGTAACACAGTTGGTTAGATTTTATTTATTTATTTTGTGTGTGCGTAGTTACCAGTCCTCCAGTACATGATGTAACTGCACGTTCATCCCATGATAATGGAATTCCATCATAACGGTTATACATTCCTCCATGCCCTTGGGTAGTTCCAACACGGTGATTGATAACAATATCAGCCATTGCTCTGACTTTATGCTGCTTCATTTTCTGGAGTAAAGCTTTCAATAGGTGCTCAGAACCATATGCAGAGTTGAGAGAATAAAGGTTCTGAGGAAGGTAACCTATACAGAGAAACACGGCAGGTAAAAGTTTTTTTTTTTTTTTGTTATTTAGGAGTCTACAGATAAGAAAAATATAATATAGATGCAACACATTTTATCTCTTTAACCTTCTGGTGAGAGTGACTGAGAAGGCGGTGGCAACCATGCTGATGTAAACCCAGATTTCGCAATGTCATGAACTTTCTTTTCTAAATTTCTCCACCAGTCATGCTTATGAGACTCCCAGTTAAAAGCCTGTTGAACAAAGATTCAATCAAATACCAAATACACATCTGTTGCAAGTTGTGCTAACAATGACTTTCTAGCTTGCTGCTTTTCATTTTGATGAACCTACTACTGTTTTCAAATTATAGATGCCAACTGCAATAAGATTCAAATGCTAAACACCATACAAGAAAACAGTGCCATACCCTGAGTTTTAATGTGCAAGAACTCCATAAATAGATCAGAAAATGGAATGTAAGGTAACAATGAAAATCAACACTTATTTCAACAATATCAAGAATAACAGAATTTATTGTTCCTTTCTTTCCGGCTTACCTGCAAAAGTATTTCTCTTCCATTACGCACTGCTGCACCTGAAGACAAATAATAACAAGAATAATAAGAATTATGCTTAGGGAGATCAACGCTGACCATTAGAACCAGATTTGAACCATCCCCTCCCTACCTATTCCACTGAATTAAAAAAAAATAAAAAACGAGCAAAGCATTAAATATTGAGAGGTCAGAAGCAGCATACCGATATCAGTCTGCTGGTTATACTCATCAGGTCTCTGCTTATTTTAGGAAGCATGCAAAAAAAAAAAAAATTAGAAGTGCTACAAACAGCAACAGAAATGCAGCTAACATATTGACCTGCTAGATTTTGAAAAAGAAAGAATTGAAGCAAAGTGCATACCGTAGAGTAACCCATGGCGAGTCAATCGGTGGCTGTCAAAAGTTTGACGCTGGATCGAATGAATTGGAGGACCAAAGAAATGCCCTGATGCATCAGTTGGTTATTAAATGCAATGATAATCGATTGCACGTATTAAAAAAAATGATCAAAATCCAACTACATAAGCAACAAGTATTCAAAGCAAGGATTTTGCAGGAACATCAAAGGGCAGAAAGAGAAAATTACCCAAGCGAAAGTTAAGTAGGCGATCGCAGCGTGCGTTGCTTCTCCAGCACAATGGCCTTTAAACAGAAGAAGAAGAAAAAAAAAAGTTGGATAATTCTTATACTGAGTCCACTCAATTAGAATCACGCAGCTGCCTCCATAAAAATATATCTTTAACAAAGCTGAATTTATGCGGTAAGAGAAGAAGGATTCGACTGCGCAACACAGCAGCCTTTGTACGAAGAATATTACAGATTGTCCACGAGAAAAAGAGAATTAAATGGAGAATAAATAGAAAAAAAAAAGGGAATCGGCTTTTTGAAATGGGAAAATGGAAGGAAGTCTCTTCGTGATGATTCAACGGTTAATTAAAAGCAGAGAGCTCGAATCGGCCAATTAGAGCATAGGATCTTGCGAATACATTTGACGGTTGGGATTTTGCGCGGAAGATATAAACACGTAATGGAGAATGATGGAGTTTAATAATGGAAAAGCTTCTCAAGTAAGGAATTGCGCGGGAGCTTGCTATGGGCGGTGGAGATGTTGACGTCAACGATGTAATTTTGTCGTGGTTGCCCAGTCGACAGAAAAGACGAGCGATCCAATCACGTTTATAAGTAGTCTGTACCATTTAATAAACGGCGTCGTGAAGCACTCTTTTAAAAGTACAGGCTTTTTGAAAAACCTTAAACTTTGGCGCCACAAGGCAATAGTCGTCGGAGTTGATGCCTCCCCCTCCTCAGAGTCGTTCCTTGTTTAATTCTCTTCTTCAATATAGCCACCAAAAAAGCCTAAAGAGAGGCAGGGCTCTCCACGCTCAGATTATAAAATTCACTTCTTCTTCTTCTTCTGATTCTTCCAGCTGTGTATACCTTGCAAATAATCTCGTCAATTTTTATGCCAAGTGCGGCCATTTACAGAGAGCCAAGCTGGTGTTTGATCAAATAGCTAACAAAGACGTAGTATCATGGAATTGCCTCATTAATGGATACTCTCAACAGGGTCAGACGGGTTCCTTCTTTGTCATGGAACTGTTTCAGCGCATGAGAGCAGAAAATACTTTCCCAAATGCCCACACTTTTTCTGGTGTTTTCACTGCCGCTTCAAACTTGTCTACCACTTTTACTGGTCAGCAGGGTCACGCTCTTGCGATCAAAACGGCAAGTTTTTATGATGTTTTTGTTGGAAGTTCTCTCCTCAATATGTACTGTAAAGCTGGTCTGCTTTTGGAGGCTCGCAAATTGTTTGATAGAATGCCTGAAAGGAACGAGGTCTCATGGGCTACAATGATTTCGGGGTATGCAACGCAACGGATGGCTGGAGAGGCTTTGGGACTTCTTGAATTAATGCGAAGAGAAGAGGAGGACTTGAATGAATTTGCATTCACCAGTGTTCTTAGTGCTCTGGCCACTCCTGAATTTGTTGATAGTGGCAAGCAGATACATTGCCTTGCACTTAAAAATGGGCTGTTAGCATTTGTTTCTATTTTAAATGCACTCGTTACCATGTATGCTAAATGTGGGAGCTTAGATGATTCTCTTCAAGTATTTGAGATGTCAACTGATAAGAACTCTATCACATGGTCAGCTATGATTACTGGTTATGCTCAAACTGGGGACTCACATAGGGCTCTGAAGCTCTTTTCTAAGATGCATTTTTCTGGGATTAATCCTAGTGAGTTTACCCTTGTTGGCGTTCTTAATGCTTGTAGTGATGCTTGTGCTGTTGAAGAAGGAAAGCAAGTGCATAGCTATTCATTGAAATTGGGATTTGAGTCCCAAATGTACATAATGACGGCTTTGGTTGACATGTATGCAAAAAGTGGTTGTACAGCAGATGCTCGAAGAGTGTTTAATTATTTACAGGAACCTGATCTTATTCTGTGGACATCCATGATTGCAGGATATGTACAAAATGGGGAGAATGAAGATGCTCTTATTTTGTACGGTAAAATGCAGAAGGAAGGGACTTTGCCCAATGAGCTAACGATGGCTAGTGTCTTGAAAGCTTGTTCAGACCTTGCTGCTTTGAGTCAAGGAAGGCAAATTCATGGCCGTACAATTAAGTATGGACTTGGACATGAAGTTACAATTGGAAGTGCTCTTTCGACTATGTATGCAAAATGTGGGTGTCTAGAAGAGGGAAACCTCGTCTTTACAAGGATGCCTAAAAGAGATGTAATATCATGGAATGCTATGATATCTGGACTTTCTCAAAATGGGTATGGCAAGGAAGCTCTAGAACTGTTTGAGGAAATGCGACAAGAAGACACGAAGCCGGATGATGTCACATTTGTGAACGTGCTCTCTGCTTGTAGCCACATGGGATTGGTGGAGAGAGGCTGGGTCTATTTCAGGATGATGTTTGATGAATTTGGTTTAGTTCCAAAAGTAGAGCATTATGCCTGCATGGTTGATGTCCTGAGTCGTGCAGGGAAGCTCAGGGAAGCCAAAGAATTTGTTGAATCAGCAACTATAGACCATGGCCTGTGTTTATGGCGCATTTTGTTAAGTGCCTGTCGAAACTACCGTAATTATGAATTGGGAGCATATGCAGGTGAGAAATTAATGGAGTTGGGCTCACAAGAATCATCTGCTTATGTGTTATTGTCCAGTATATACACAGCCTTGGGCAGGCCAGAAGATGTGGAACGAGTCAGGAGCATGATGAGAATCCGAGGAGTGAGCAAGGAGCCTGGATGCAGCTGGATTGAACTCAAGAGTCTTGTTCATGTATTTGTTGTCGGAGACCAGATGCATCCACAAATTGGAGAAATACGGTCAGAAATACGAAGACTGAGTAAACAAATGAAGGATGAATGCTGCCAACCTATTCTTCCTATGTCTTCGTGATATTTGATGCAGTATACCCAATGTTTCACTTCATTCTTTGTCCAAAAACTTCTTGATTTCGCTTTGCGAGTGACCTCATACAAATTTTTTCAGCGAGCAGCAGAGTTTTTACCAAAATTTTTTGCTGTCTTCTATATATTATCTAAATAAATTATTTTATTTATTTATAACCGGACGGATGGTAAAATATTTTATTATAAGATTTGAAAGAAGGACGATTCTCCGACTCCTTACTCTCTCAATTGCAAAACTCAACAGTCTGTTCTAGTTGTGTTTACACCAAATCCTAAGTTTTGATAGAGCCCATTACTCATATTAATTAATTAGTTAATTAATTAATTAAGTTGACAGTGGGAAAACAGTTACTAGATAAGAGTAGGAGATGTGGGAAAAGCAGTTACTAGATAAGAAAGCGATAAAAGTTCTAAGAAAGGAAGAAGAAGGGGCTCTCTCTCAACACACAAAGACACTCAATCGCTACACACTCAACAACTCAGACAACTTAGACAACGATCAAATTTTCCTTTGTTTTTCAAATTCAATTTCAATTTCAATGAACGCTTGTTTTTCATTTTTAGTGAAAGTTCTCGTTATTCCAGACACAAATTAATGGAGTTTCTTGTTTTTCAATTTAAGTTCTCTGTAAATATTTTCATTTTCATTTTTAGTGTTGAATTTAACTAGTTTCTCTACAATTAATTCAAGAACCCAATAGTTTTAGGTTCTTTAAACTACATTAAATCGTCTGTTTAAAAGTCAGGATCTTCAGGTTGGTGTACCTCACACACCTGGCACGCTCATAAAATCATCAAAAAGGGCCAACGGCAAATAAATTTTGGCACGCTCGGTATGACACTGTTGAAAATGCCACGAACAAGAAGTTTTATGGAGAAAGACAATGCCGGGTCTCAGGACCAGGAGAAGGCGCCTACTGTAGTAGGTCAGAAGGCTTCGTTCCCCACATAGTGGAGAACTTTGAGAAACATATTCAAGAGCAAGTGCAAGTGACAGAGAATACTCAAGTTCCAACAGGTCCTGTTGTTGGAATAATAGTTGAGATAACACAAATGCTTTCAAGAAGATTCTTGAAAGTTTCCTTAAAAAACAGAGTGAGTTACAAATGAAGTTCTTAGGATCTTTAGCAAAAACTCTAGAGGAGAGTCAGAAAGTAGTTTCTCAGAAACTTGATCATCATCTTCAGCAAACTACTATTGTAGTTCAATAAAGTTCTAAGGGTGCAAGTGTTATGGCTCCCTAAAAGGCTAATAAACAGCCTGAGGAACTCGGGGGGCAATCCTTTGGATCATCATCATAGGAAGTTGGTGATTCCCATCGCCCAGTGCAAGTGAATTTGGAGGAGAAAGAAAAATATACACCTCCATATAAATGAGAGGAGATTTCTTCAATACCAAAGGTTTTTCATAATGGCCGCCCTAATAGCAGGTTAACTCTTCCACACCATCATCTTTATGTTAATACTAACCCAATTGTGCAACCTATCTTGTATGATTATGATGGTACTGTGCAGGGAGGCTCGGGGGGCATGCTACTTAGGGGAGTCAGAGGAATTCAACAGTTCCCTCAGCCATATGTTCCCAGGAATCAAGCCCCACTTGACGTTGATGTTGTGAGAGAGGTGGTGCAGGAATTGTACGGACCTGACTTAAGGCAGATAGGCAGACCAGAGTTTCACAAGCCCTATCATGATGCAATAGATCATGATAATCTCTATCCTAGAGGTTACAAGATTCCAGAGTTCTCTTCATTTTTTGGTGAAGAAGGGCAGTATACTTTGGAACATGTGGCTAAGTTCACCATACAGTGCAGTGAATTAGCAAATTATAAGAATTTCTACAATTTCAAATTAAGATTATTCCCTAATTCACTAACTGGTTCTACTTTTACTTAGTATGCAACACTGCCAAAAACCTTTGTGTTTATATGGCAGAAAATGGAGAGCGCCTTTCATACTCAATTTTTCAGGTTGGAGCCTAAAGTCTGTATAGCAGAACTATCAAGAATAACAAAAAGACCTGGGGAGAATGCAGATTCCTTCATTACTATATTCAAAAAGATGAGGAGCCATTGTAAGATCTTCCTACCAGAAACTGAGTACGTAAAGATGGCCTAAAGGGGTTTGGACATCGAACTCAGAAAGAAGTTCCAAGGAATAGAGTTCAGGGATTTCTATGAACTGTCTACAAAGGTAGCCGAATATGAGGAACTTTTTAAAGAGGAGAACCAGAGAAGAAAGGTTGCTATGGGGACTTATTTCCAGGAGGTTCATGGTGGACATAAGGTTGCTATAGCATATCTTACTATTCAGGGTTCCTGTGTTTGCCCCATGTTTATAAAAAAGACGCCTAACTTGTGGAGGAAAACTTATACTACAAGTGCCCAACCACAGTGCACTTTTAAGGTGTCAAAGACAGAGGAGATTTTTGATTTCCTGGTGAAAGAGAAGCTTATCACTTTTCCTGAGAACTACAAGGCTCCAACAAAAGAAGAACTGAAGGGCAGAGAGTACTGTAAGTACCATGATTCCCACAATCATTCAACTAATAACTGTTGGGCTTTTAGAAATGTAGTGCATGACAATATTAACAAGGGAGTTCTAAAGTTCCCTGAGAAGAAGGAGACAATGTTAGTGGATGTGGATCCTTTTCCTCTAATGGCTACTGTCAACACAATAATCTTTAATCTACGTTCCCTTATTGATCACAAAAGGAGAATGCATGAGGAGATTCAAATAGAGGTTCTAAAGGAGATCCAAATGGAGGTTATAAAGGTGATTCCACTAAAATTTGAGGATACAATGCCATAAGTAGCAAATCCTTTGGAAGAAATAAAAAAGAAAAGATTTGATAAAGGGAACCTGATGATTCTCTGGAATTTGAAATAGAACATCTATTGGTTATTAGGTGTAGATTCAAAATTACATATAAGGAACATCAAATAACATCTTTCCCATTATATGGGAAATGATGGAAAAGTGAAAGATACAGAGTGACGCTGTAATCACGACCATTTAAGGAGAACTCCTACTCCACTAAGTGATATAAAGCCGAACTACAACTATTTTAGTAAGTTTTCCTATAGATAGGCCTGAGGACCTGTTTCGTTGTAAATATTTTCCAGAAGTTTTAATAAAAGAAGGTAGGCTTGTTGGCCACCTTTGTTTATATGTGTTGATTGATTGTTGTTTAAGTTCTTTAAAAAAATTTCAAATAGAACACATATATGGCTGCATGGCTGTATGCAAGGAATGACTGCATATTACACACAAATGCAATGTGGATAGATCCTAGAAGAAAGAGGCTATTTAGCCTCTTTATGATCCAAACTCATCCAGGTACCTGTAGCAGTTTATAAACTACGTGGATGTGCAAAATGCAGGAGATATCCAAAAGATAGACAAAATGACAAAGAGATCTCCATTGGATCATCCAATGATTTCAAAGTACACCAAGGAGATTTATGAAAGAAATTTCTAACCTAGAGAAGTTTATCATCTAAATATAGGTTATTGCAACATTTCTTGCACAATTTATGCTAGTTATCTAAGAGAACCTGCAACTTGAAGTTTAGAGAACTCACTTTGGTGATCATTGAGCTTGGTTCCCAGTAGAGGAAGTGCCAAAAAAAAAACATTGGAGCTGCTTATCATCCCTGCAAAAATCAGGTGCACACGTTCCTTAAATGTTTCTTTCATGTTTTCCTTGATTCTTTTATTTACATGATTTACATGATCTGCCTTAGTTTGATAAATGTTTTTATTTATTTATTTATTTTTATATCATCATCATAACTTTAATTTTTCTTTCAAAAATATAAATTTTAAATCATACACTAGAGTCATATATTTAATTTGTAAATATCAAGTAATGATGCATGTCTAAATAATTTACTTTTGTTAACATTTGCATATTAGGGTAATTTAGGATCATCGTTCAAAATAATTTTAAAATTTCTTGCATATTTTAATATTACCATGTCATTAAAAAATTTTAAAAATTAAAATTCATTTTGCATAGTTAATTAGCTAGATCATCCTAGGAATTTATGTTAAGATTTAGTTAATTTGTTTAATTTATTTTACATGCATTATTATTATTATTATTGTGTTTGATTAATGTTCAGTATTTGTTTTATTTTAATGAGTGGCATTTATCTCATCTTATTTAATTTAATGTTAATTCATTTAAACATAGTAAATGCATCATGATTTTTTTTAATTTTCATATTAGTGTTTAAAATTCAATTGTTTTTAATATTAGGTTCCATTTCATGCATTATTTTTAGTTGGTCTAGTTTCTTAAACAAAGAAATAAATAATATCTCTTATAAAAAAAAAGCTAAAAGCATGTTTTTTTGAGCAAAATGGCAGATTTGTAAATATAAAGAAAAGGAGGGGTAGCTTATCTTGGAGAGCAGTATCAGAGCTGGTTGATGGAGATGGCGAAGAAGCTCTGTCTTCCTTCGAGTTTGTAGAATCGAGAAGCGATGAATCATCGGCGTGACTCCGTTTGATATCGGCATGATTGCAGCTATCGACGATAGAGCTCCGGCCACTTGGAGCATTGCTTGTTGAGCAAAAGGAGCATTGTTAGTGTAATAAATTATGAGAAACCACTAGGAATTGCTGTGTTGAAGTGCCAATCGATGGAGGAGCCGGTGAGGTACTATGGTTGCTGGTCGCGATTCCAGGGACGATTTTAAATCCTGCAATATTGGTCGACCATAAGGAGGTGTGGTTAACCTCAATTTTTTTTTGTCTTGCTAACAATGTGGATTAAGGTTAAGCTCTAGTCAAGAGACGAGGCAACAAAGGAAGAGAAGTTGCCAAAGTTGGTGGACGTCGATGATGTTAAAGGAATGATCATTAATAGTGTGGAAGCAGAGATGATTGTTATTGCCTTAGTGATCGACTTCTTTTTGCTGGGATTGATCATTAAAGCAAATGGAGAAACCAACAAGGTTTTTTGTTCCACCTCATGTCATGGCTAGCATTGGACTGGTGCAAGTACATGATGGACAATATATGTTGACCTTAGCAATAATTGATCTTGATTTTGATCTTAACAAACTTAATTTTGAGTATTTAATGTGTTTTTTTAAGTGTGTATAACATAGGAATCAATTAGAAAACAATTTGGTAGAGAAATATCAAAGAAAAAATCACTATAAATAGCGATCCCAAGTATGGTCACGACTGAGATTGATAAGTATGCTTTTGGGATGATTCAACCATTGAGATTCTCAGGGAGCCTTTTGACATCATTAAAGCTTTATAGTGAGAAAGTGATATTCTTAAAATTTGAAGTAGACATCATAAGCTTTTGGAATTGAGCTTGCTTATCAAAATCCGAATTCATTTGGGATTACAAATCTTTAGTCAAAGTCAGCATATGTAGCTTTCATTTTAGGTTGCGCAGCTCTTAGTATTTCAGCAATATCTTGAGCTACAGAGGTTAAATTAAGGTTATTAAAAATGATATAGAAATATAAGAAAAATATCTACAACTTTTATAAATAAAGATTAGGCTGATTCGATCATCTTCAAAGGCTAAAGTCTCCAACACCGTCTTGTGCTCTCAGGAACTCGGACAGGGATCAAATTGTAACATTTTTTAAGAAGTTGTACAGGTCCCGACCGGGACCATGCATATCCTGACCAAGACCATGAAAAAATCATCTTTTCAACAAAATGGATAGTACATATCCTGAGTATTGATCCCAATCGGGGCCAAGACTGGGACTGTAAATTTCAACCTAGATCAATGCAATCCCACCCGAGACCAGCGCATAGTTCAAACACAACAGCTATAACGGATTTATTTTTGAATATCCCGACCAGGATTGATGAAATCCCAAATTGGATCAATGTTTTTATAGCTCAAAAGTCCAAATAAAATTCAAATGGTGTTTGAATTTGTTGGAAACGAAATTATTGTTTCCAACAATTATAATTGAATGGCTTAAGTATAAATATAGTCTCTGAAGATCATTTAGAGGTTAAGAAACTTGTTTATTCATTATATACTTCAAAGCATTCAATTAAGCTAAAAAATTCTCTTTAATTCATTCTTGTATTTGATAAAAAACTTGTGAGAGTTTGGTGAGTGTTAGAATAAAAATTCTTATTCTTCTATTTTCTGGGATTTAGAAAATGGGAAGTGAGGTTTTTTTCTAAAGGAATTAGTTTAATTGTTTAGCCATTAAAACACTTGAAAATTGGTTTTAGAGTAAGCCTTGAAACTCTTGTTTATGAGGTTGTAAGAGTGAGCCTTAAACTCTTATGTATACTCAATCTTGTGAATAAGATTGTGGGTGATTGAAAATCCTAACTTAAGGATAAGTTAGATGGAGACGTAGGATTATTGAGAATCCAAACTCCTTAAATTCTTGTGTTGATCATTCTTCCTTCTTAACATTCTTATAATTTTTGCTTATTTATTTTTAAGTTTTGATTTTTATTCGATAGCCTTATTCCCCCCCCCCCCCCTTCGGGGAATTTTCATTTGGTATCAGAGCTTGAATTCTACGCAATTCATTACTAGAATACAAGATCATAGAAAGTGAAACATAAAATATTTCTTCTCTTAGACCTTTCTTTAACAGAAGTGATTATCCTTATTGGAAGTTCAAAATGGAGCTCTACCTTGATTGTGATTCTATCAAACTTTGGGACATTGTCAGAAAAGGTTGGGAACCACCTAAAGTCACAGTTAAAGGTGTGGAAAATAAAATTGATAAAGATAATTAGAACGTCGTTCAACAAGAAGTGAATCACAAAAATAAGAAGGCTATGATTACTCTAGTCTCTTCCATGTCAAGAGAAGAAGGAGCCAAGCTTCAACATTGCACTTCGGCCAAGGAAATGTGGGAAACCTTGGAAAATCATTATGAAGGAAATGTTCAAGTAAGAAGCAAGAAGGTTCAACTCTACATGTATGAGTATAAACTCTTCAAGATGAAGCCTCAAGAATCAATCACCAAAATGACAAATCGCCTTAATGCTCTTGTCACGACCCTTAAGAAACTTGGTAAACATTTCACCAAGGAAGAAGTAAACAATAAGATTCTAAGAATCCTACCCAAGAAGGATTGGGAATCTCAAGTTACTTCAATTGAGGAAGCTCAAGACATTGCTACTCTTTTAACCGACGTGCTTATTGGAAAGCTTCTCACCCATGAGCTTACAATAAAGCAAAGAGGTGAAGAGTAAGAAGAGAAGGAAGAGAAGAAGAAGAGCATTGCACTAAAAGCTTCACAAAATGATAATAAAGAAGAAAACCTTGAAGATTCTAGTGATGAAGATGGTGATATTGCTATGCTCACAAGAAACTTCAAGAAATTCTTGAAAAAACAACATACCTCAAGAACAAGAGACTTCAACAAGAAGTATAAATGAGAAGATAAGAAGAAAATAAAAAAAGTTTCTTACTATGAATGCAAGAAACTGGGTCACATCCAAAGTGAGTGCCCCAAACTCAAATTCAAGAACAAAGGAGCAAACGATAGGAAGAAGGCCTTCAAAGTTACTTGGGATGACTCTTCCGAATCCAAAAGGGAAGAGGAACAACAAGAGGTGGCCAACCTTTGCTTCATGGCTCTAAAAGATGGAAAAGAGGTACCATCTATTTCTAACTCTTCTAGTGATTATGAATATGATGATGATGATGAGAGCTCTATTACTAGTAATCTTATGGTTAAATGCAAAAGCTTACTTGTTAATAAGAAGCACTATAAACATAAGTTAACTAGTTTAACCAAGGAATTTGAAAACTCAAAAATTGAATTTTCTAGATTAGTTAAATCAAATGATGAACTTACTAATGGTTTAAAGAAATCAAATTCCTTAGAAGACCAACTAAAGAAAGCAAATGATGAAAATAAAAAACTTTCTAAGGAGGTCTTAGAGTTAAAGAATTCCATTTCTAAACTCATGAAGGGAAAAGAAACTTTGAATAATATTCTTGACTCTCAAAAACTTCATGGAGATATTCATGGAATTGGATATACAAATGGAATGTGAAAATGCCTTAGAGGGGGGGTGAATAAGGCAATCAAATTCAAATCGATAGTAATTGAAATTTAAACAAAATAGAAAGAATGTTGGGAAGGAAGAATGAAGAACACAATGATTTAAGAAGTTCGGATTCAACAATAATCCTACGTCTCCACCTAACTTATCCCCAAGTTAGGATTTT
>CATIWM010601390.1:0-12138 GCA_949671775.1 Mallotus repandus | reverse complement strand
ATTATAAAAATAAATATTCAATAAAACTAAACCAAATCAACAATATAAAAATTATTGTAAATTATTCTTATGAATATTAAATTCATATAATTAAAATATTTTGAATTAAATGGAATAAATTATTGTGGACAAATAAATATTTTACCAACTAACACCATGATCTTGCAAGAAATTATTTTTGTAATTAGCAAATTATGTTATTGAATAATATTTTTTTTCAAATATTTGTGTTGTTATTTTTAGATTTTATTATTTTTTTTAAAAATTTAGTAGTTTTTTATTATGTTACAAAATTGTAAATACACAATATGTAATTTGCACTATTTTAATAATATTGACAAGGTTTACTGTTGTTGGATTTTTTTTAGTATTACTTTTTTTGGTTAAAAGTTCAAGCATTTATAACCAATTTTATTGGTTTGGTTTAAAATATTACTATTAAATTGATAAAATTGAACCATGAACACCCCTATGGACCTGAGGTTTGACCATAATTACCATTTTATCCCTTTATTTCTAAAAGTAAATTAAAAATTCTCTAGTTTTACATCTATCAACTTTTTTCTTTCATGAAATATTTAAGAGTAAACTTAAAATATATTGATAGTCAAAGGTCAAACTACAACAATTATACAAAATTTTAAAAACATTCTTAAATTTTTTTGCCAACTAAAATAAATTCATTCAATAGCAGAACAAAAAGGCCAATACAAAGGGATAAGGCCTAAAAGACTCATTCATATGCAAATAAAATTCAAGATAAAAAATTACAACATTTTTTTAGAATAATTACACAATTGAGTATATCAAAATTGCACACCACTAACAATGATTGAAGCTTCCCTAGTAGATTATCTTAGGCTATCTTGAACAAATTTTCACATCTGATTATGGATAAATTCAAATTTGAAAGGACAATGACTGAATTTAAAGAAGAAAGTTAAATAAAAAAGAGAGGTGTAGAGGAAAGCTAGTTGAACACCCTTATAACATTATTAAATTCAAAATTGAATTCCATTAGATGAAAAGGATGAAACTTAAAAGCACAATACCTATGAAAATTATTGACCTTTGTATTATCATTGTGTCGATATGTCTTAAATCAACCTTAATTTTGACTTTAACAATCAATTTTATGGCTAATATGTATGTTTAAGTATGTATTTTAGTTAGGGTCAAGACCATGTTGAAAGGAAATCAGTTATGCTACTTAGGCTTTAAGAACAGTGTGGTGAACACTAACTTAAGTAGAGTAAATTTCAAAAATTTACTTTCTCATAACCCTTCATCACAAGAAGAATTTCCACTCCTAAGAATACATTTTACATTTAAACACATAGCTAACAATACATCAACATGTATAAATAACAACCTCAGAATTCTAAGTTGTGAAATACTTACAATTTTCTAGTGTTTGATGTAGACCACAAGTAATATACTATAATGGATTGCTTTTGGTTCAACTTTTGAATCAATAGCCAAGCCACCTAAATGTATGGCCTCTAGCTTGAAACACCAAAGCCTTCCAATGATCTTCTTGCCTTTGATCAAGTGTAGTTCCAAGGACCTCGCTTGTGACCCAAAGAAACTTGAACTAATTTAATCCCTCAAGCAAGAACAAAGAGTATATGTTTGGTATGTGTTCTATTTCCTTTTGGTATATTGCTTTTCCAATATTTACAACCTCCACTAACTCTTAATGGAATATATCCCACACCTTAGAACTCTTTTTAAGGTGATATATATATATATATATGTAGAGAAATTAGGGTTAATGAGACATACACATATTAAATATCTCTTACACCATAATTATTAGGGAGACACCTTGCATGCCACCTCATGACATAGTTAAGAGTGTAATTTATATAAATATCTAATAAGTATAGAAAATAAATGTAGATACTTTAAACACATCTCATGTATTTAATCCACATATATATTCTTTACACAACCCACTAACTCAACTAGCCCCAAAGTCAATAAAACATATACAAGAGATAAAATCTCCCTAATATACCAAAATGACTTTACATTGGTTAATGGACTTGGGCTTGGTTATTGGGCCAAGCCCAATCCATAAATTAATTGGGCCTAGTTGATGGACTTAGGCCTTTTGGTTGGGCCGACACTTGGCTCAAGCCCATTCCATCAAACTAATGGGCCTTAGGTTGATGGGCTTTGGAGTTGGGCTAACATTTGGCTCAAGCCCATTCCATCAAACTAATGGGCCTTGATTAGGTTAATGGGCTTTGGATTAATCTTTGGGCCAAAACTCTTTTAGGCCTAGGCCCATACACCTTGGGCCATTAATCCAAGTCCATAAGGAAATAACACATATTCTTTATTTAACACTTTAATTAATATCTCATATTAATCAAGTATTTAATAATTAAACTCTTGGTAGAATTAGATTTAATGATATGCTAGAATCATTGCTCAAAGCATAAATCCAATTCTATTTATGTTAATTAATTGATTAAATTCTTTAATCAATAATTAGACTAATAAGGTGATATGGAAAAACTCTTTTAGGTATGACTTACTAGGTTCATGTCTAATTGGCAATGAGAATATAATATCAACTCTTGATGTTATTTGAAACTCTTTCAAGCCTAAATGTGAAAATCCCAATTATACACATTTAGTTCTCATAAGTTGTGAGTGACCCCTAGCATCGATATCACAACTACCTAATTAGAAATGAATGCATCTAATGATTCACACGAACCCTTAGATCATAATTATCTTGCACTAAAATCCCTTCATTTGAAGATCCCGACATAGCCTAGAGTCAAAGTTTAATCAAACTCTAATAACATTATCATATGACCTCATCTTAAGTTATTCTTGATAAAACATAACTAATACTAGAAACACTTTCTAGCACTGAAACTCTTTCAGACAATGTTATGTTTGTCCTGGCCAAGAACTTATTCATCAAGAACAAACTTAGATAGTATAGGATCTATCCCGGTTCACTCCAGGTAATGAATCCCATCTTAATAGAACACTCATCCATACATTTAACTGACTAGAGCCACCACACGCCATATACCCATGTAAGAATTACACAAGTATCTAAGCGGTAACAAACCCTAACCACTCAAATGTGGATGACTGTGTCACCTCAGGTTAAAGGACTATATGCACTATTATAACCTAGACTGTGATAGTTGACTATAAGTGAATATCCTTACAATCACAAATCTAACGTCATTGTTCGATCCACTCATCACATGAGTATCCACATGTCTGTTCTGATATCTTATATCAAGTAGTATGAGACTCACTACCTCCCACTATTAGCATCACATACTAATCAAGGAAAATAGACAGAGGTGATAGTCTAATTAATATTACCCAAATATTAATTAATTGACTATGAACAATTTATTAGCATATGTACTAAATAAATTTGCAACTCATATTATCAACTCTTGATAATAAATTTATTTAATATAATGCTAAAGGATAAACACTAAAATAAATAAACATTTTATTTAAATGAATACTTTATTGCCATATGGATAATTTACAATGACATTTTACATTACAAGAATGGCACTAAGGCACATCTATACTAACAATCTCTCACTTACACTAGCCCCATTCACTACAATATCTAAGACCTATCTTCTCAAGATGACGGTCTAACTGTAATTGAGTAAGTGCCTTACTCAGTAGATCAACCACATTATCGGCTGAAGCTACTTTTTGCATGAGCACATTGCCCTTCCCAATAAGTTCTCTGATATATGGAAGCGCCTTTCTATGTGTTTGGATTTCTGGGGAGACCTTGGTTCCTTTGCCAAAGCAATGGCTCTATTGTTGTTGCAATAGAGAGGAATTGGGGACTCAATGGAAGGAATAACTTCTAGTTCAATAATGAACTTTTTAATCCAAATAACTTCTTTAGTAGTATCCGATGCAGCTATGTACTTGGCCTATATAGTGGAATCACTAATGATACTTTACTTGGAACTCTTCCAGCTCACTACACCTCCATTATAGATGAACATAAACCTAGAGATAAACTTTCTATCATCCACATCTGATTGAAAATCAGAATCTATGAAGCCATATATTTGTAAATCACCTCCTCCATAAGTCATGACCAAATCTTTAGTCCTTCTTAAGTACTTAAGGATTTCCTTGACTGCCATCCAGTGTTCCAAACCTGGATTGGATTGAAACCTGCTAGTCACACTAACAACATAGGCAATGTCAGACCTAGTTCATAACATAGCATACATTAAGCTTCATATTGCAAAAGCACAAGGAACTTTGGCCATTTTTTCCATTTCCTCGGGT
This sequence comes from Mallotus repandus, assembly GCA_949671775.1. Classification (NCBI taxonomy): domain Eukaryota; kingdom Viridiplantae; phylum Streptophyta; class Magnoliopsida; order Malpighiales; family Euphorbiaceae; genus Mallotus; species Mallotus repandus. The sequence continues at coordinate 7,824 of CATIWM010601390.1, read as the reverse complement.
GTTTTGGGAGACATTCCCTTAGATAAATGAGCACCATGCCTAAATGGTAACAATCCTCTCTTGGAATCAAGCATGTTGAACCTCTTCAACACCTTTTTTAAGTAAAGACTTTAGGATAAACCTATCATTCTCTTCGATATATCTCTATAGACTCAAATTTTGAGAATACAAGTTGCCTCCCCTAAGTCTTTCATAAAGAAAGTTTTAGATAGCCATACTTTCACAGAAGTCATCATTCCAACATCATTTCAAATTAGTAAAATGCCATCCACATACAAGACAAGGAAAGTGAGTTGGCTCCCACTAACCTTCTTGTAAACACATGGCTCATCTCCATTCTTAATAAAATCATAAGAACGAATAGCCTCATTGAAACGATGATTCCAACTCCTTAAAGCTTTCTTTAAGCCATAGATAGATCTATTAAGCTTGCACACCTTTGAGCCTTCCTTGGATTCATAACCCTTGGGTTGCTCCATGAATATGTCTTCCTCAATATAACCATTAAGGAAGGCGGTTTTGACATCCATTTTCCAAACCTCATAATCATAGTGTGCGGCTATAGCTAGAAGAGTTCGAACGGATTTAAGCATGGCTACAGGTAAAAAGGTCTCCTCATAGTCGACCCCTTCCCTTTGCCGAAACCCTTTCGTTACAAGCCTAGCTTTATAGGTCTTTACCTTTCCATCTGCACCAATATTTCTCTTGAAGATCCATTTACACCTAATATATACTATACCCTCAGGAGAATCAATAAGTGTCCAGACTTGGTTTGCATACATGGAATCCATTTTGGCTCTTATAGCCTCAATCCATCTTGAAGAATCTTTATCACATAAAGCTTCTTCATATGTAATGGGATCATCAACATGAATGCTTTCTTCATGAACATGCAACTTTTGCATATCATGAAGTAAATTGTATCTCTCCGGAGGATGAGATACCCTACTAGATTTTCTAGGAGTCGACGTGATGACATTTTCAATTGGTATAGGCTCATCAGGTTGATTAATATCCATTTGATCAATTTATTGGGCTTCTTTAGATGACTCCTTATCTAACATTATCTTCCTTCCTTTAGAAACCCTTTCTCAAGGAAAATAGCATCTCTGCTTACAACAATAACTTGTTCAGCAGGAAGATAAAAGCAATACCCTAAACTATCTTTAGGATATCCAACAAACCTTCCTTTAATTGATTTCACATCCAACATGTTCGATTTTAGCCTTTTAATAAAAGTCAGACATCCCCAAATCTTAACATGTTTAAGACTTGGTGTTCTACCATGACATATCTCATAAGGTGTAGTAGTAACGGATTTGGATGGAACACGATTAAGGATATAGCAAGCCGTTTGGAGTGCAAAACCCTAAAGTGAAATGGGAAGATCAGTGTACCTCATCATTGAACGTACCATATCCAATAAAGTACACCAAACAACTCTTATTTGTGAAGTAGGATTTCTTTAGCATTTATGTACTTCTCATGTTGCCGATGGATCTCAGTGTTCATGGAAGCCAACATTATCCATCGTGCTTGCAAATCATCATCATTCCATTTTTCTAGAGTTCACGCTCCTCTTGGGAGGCATTATCGGGAAGTGTTGTGGGTGATGATTGATTCAATACATATAAAATCCTTTTGAAAGCTAAAATAACTTTTAAGTTCCTAAGCCAATCAATAAAGTTAGGGCTTGTGAGCCTATGTTGGTCTAGTATGACGGAGAGTGGGTTTGATGATTTCATATTATCAATTTTCTGCAAAGGTAACAAGATTAATTAACTCTAAGACATTGTAATTTTACCATTAGATATGGTCTTTAATCAAAATGGTCTCCCACTAACTTGGTGAATCCTACACTTCCAAGTAGGAAATAGAAATCCCTTGTTGGATGGATTTCTAGTGGGTGATGCAGTTCTTAATTATCATTAATATCCCTCGGGTACACATTGCCATTCTTGGAATTTTAGTTCTCATTAAGTAGGCAACTCTTACCATCACATCTTATGTGAGGTTCCATCAATCTAGCCCCTAATGTTACGGGCCTCAAGTACACATTGCCATTCTTGGCCTTTGGCATTAGTTATGTCCACACCATTGGATCAGTGCAATATATATACTTGAACACTACATACCTCAGGTATGCCTATTTGCCATTCTGGGCATGTAGTGTGTCTATACTCCCACAATATCTCATGCTTAACAATAACACTACAAGAATCTCTTGGAACTCATGTACACCCCTATGTGTCGATAGCCGATGCACATAATCTAAAATCATGTAAGTTATTACTCCAATGGAGAGCCTAGACCTAAATTTGTTTTAGAAGATTTTAGGTCTACATTTAAGGTCTCACTTTGCACATTTTATCCATTTTAACATTGCATACATCACATGTATACTAAGCATGGCATTTTACACATATACATATCTCATATGTATATTATTTGGCACCACATTTAGCATGCTTTCAACATATATATCCCATATATACATAAAACATGCAAGATGGATGCACAAATCTAGAATGATCATGGACCTATTCTACTCTAACTCTTAGAATAACAAAATGGCCTTGAAACCAAAGGATGAAATAAGGACTGTGCCGACTCATTACAGAAGGTGCATGTGTCGAGTCATCACAGTGGTGCCGACTTATTACAGAGGTAGTATGTGCTGAGTCATCACCATGATGTTGAGTCATCACAGAGGGCAAGTGTACCGAGTCATGCCTGAGTCGGCACAATGGTGCTGAGTCGATTCTACCTCTTGTCTTGAACACTTCAAGCTTTCATTTCATAACTCTTGTGAATTACATTGAATCCTTGGCATTCCAAGGTTAAAATTACATCCTATTTCTATGTAACTAACTCGTAATTACATAACAAATAATAAAACTAATTATTATAACAAATCAAGGATGTAACCTAGCCCATGATCAATCCATTCATATATGTCAAACATATATTTAGTAAGATGCAACCATTGCATATTTAGCCACAACACTTATAACTAACATAAAACATAATCACAACTCTTGTAATTATCATCAAATTTAGCATGTGTTAAGTGCAAAATGATGCTCCAATACCATTGAAAGGAAATCGATTATGCTACTTAGGCTTTAAGAATAATGTGGTAAGCACTAACCTAAGTAGAGTGAATTTCAAAAATTTACTTTCTCATAACCCTTCATCACATGAAGAATTTCCACTCCCAAGAATCCATTTGCGTTTAAACACATAGCTAACAATACATCGACATGTATAAATAACAACCTAGGAATTCTAAGTTGTGGAATACTTATAATTTCGTAGTGTTTGATATAGACTACAAGTAATCTACTACAATGGATTGCTTTTGGTTCAACTTTTGAATCAATAGCCAAGCCACCCAAATGTATGGCCTCTAGCTTGAAACACCAAAGCCTTTTAATCACCATCTTACCTTTGATCAAGTGTAGTTCCAAGGACCTCTCTTGCGACCCAAAGGAACTAACTTAATCCTTTAAGCAAGAACAAAGAGTATATGTTTGGTATATGTTGTGTTTCCTTTTGGTATATTGCTTTTCCAATCTCTACAACCTCCACTAACTCTTAATGGAATATATCCCACACCTTAGAACTCTTCTTAAGTTGATATATATATGTAGAGAAATTAGGGTTAATCAGACATACACATATTAAATATCTCTTACACCATAATCATTAGGGAGACACCTTGCATGCCACCTCATGACATAGTTAAGAGTGTAATTTATGTAAATATCTAATAAGTGTAGAAAATAGATGTAGATACTTTAAACAAATCTCATGTATTTAATCCACATATATATTCTCTACACAACCCACTAACTCAACTTGCCCCAAAGTCAACAAAACACACACAAGAGATAAAATCTCCCTAATATGCCAAAATGGCTTTATATTGGTTAAAGGACTTAGGCTTGGTTATTGGGCCAACTCTTGGGCCAAGCCCAATCCATAAATTAATTGGGCATAGTTGATGGACTTGGGCCTTTTGGTTGGGCCAACACTTAGCTAAAGCCCATTACATCAAACTAATGGGCCTTAGGTTGATGGGCTTTGGAGTTAGGCCAACATTTGGCCCAAGCCCATTCCATCAAACTAATGGGTCTTGATTAGGTTAATGGGCTTTGGATTAATCTTTGGGCCAAAACTCTTTTGGGCCATTAATCCAAGTCCATAAGGAAACAACACATATTCTTTATTTAACACTTTAATTAATATCTCATATTAATCAAGTATTTAATAATTAAACTCTTGGTGGAATTAGATTTAATGATATGCTAGAATCATTGCTCAAAGCATAAATTCAATTCATTAACCTTAATTAATTGATTAAACTTTTTAATCAATAATTAAATTAATAAGGTGATATGGAAAAACTCTTTTAGGTGTGACTTACTAGGTTTATGTCTAATTGGCAATGAGAATATAATATCAACTTTTGATAACATTTGATAATCTTTCAAGCCTAAATGTGAAAATCCCAATTATACAATTCTCATAAGTTGTAAGTAATAACTATCCAATTAGAAATGAATGCATATGATGATTCATATGAACCCTTAGATCATAATTACTGTGCACTAAAATCCCTTCATTTGAAGATCCCAACATAGCCTAGAGTCAAGGTTTAATCAAACTCTAATAGTTTTATCATATGACCTCATCTTAAGTTATTCTTTATAAAACATAACTAATACTAGAAACACTTTCTAGCACTGAAACTCTTTCAGACTGTGTTATGTTTGTCTTGGCCAAGAACTTATTCATCAAGAACGAACTTATTCATTAAGAACAAACTTAGATAGCATAGGATCTATCCCGGTTCACTCCAGGCAATGAATCCCATCTTGATAGAACACTCATCCCTATATTTAACTAACTAAATCAACCACACGCCACACACCCATGTGAGAATTACACAAGTATGTAAGCGGTAATAAACCCTAACCACGCAAATGTGGATGATTATGTCACCTCAAGTCAAAGGACTATATGCACCATTACAACCTAGACTGTGATCGTTGACTATAAATAAATATCCTTGCGATCACAAATCTAATGTCACTGTTCGATCCACTCATCACATGAGTATCTGCATGTCTATTCTAATATCTCATATCAAGTAGCATAAGACTCACTACCTCTCACTATTATCATCACATACTAATCAAAGAAAGTAGACTAAATAAATTATCACTATTAGCATTACATATGAACAATTTATAGCATATGTACTAAATAAATTTGTAACTCATATTATCAACTCTTGATAATAAATTTATTTAACATAATGCTAAAGGATAAATACTCAAATAAATAAACACTTTATTTAAATGAATACTTTATTGCCATAGGGATAATTTACAATGTCATTTTACATTACAAGAATTGCACTAGGGAATATCTATACTAACACATGTTTAATAGAGTGAGTTATAAAACTCAAAATGTATCCAAAACATGAAGACATGGATGCTTACAAGTGGCATTAAGATTATGAGCATTCCCACTGCCCTAAAGGAGCGAAATGAAGGTAATTTTCAAGAGGACAGTGCTCCTCATGACCCTATTATAATCGTGAGAAAGCCCATCATGATTATGATTATCTCTTCATGATCCCAATTCTAAAAGCTCGAAGAACAATTAAAGGCAATCTTCCTCACGATCCTAGTCACAATCATGAGCAAGCTCATGATCTTCACTCTACATCTTCCAATGACTAATTTGTACAAGCAACAATTATAATCTTAAGGGTCATGATCGTGAGCATACCAAATCCTATAAAACACTAAAGGAGCATTTAATGAAGAAGTTGATGAATGGAGTATAAATTTTGAGTCTCTAATAACTACTTTTCAACCTTCATACTATAAATACTTGTTGATTCAACATTTAAGAAGTTGATGGATATACACAACAGTTATTGAGAATTTATTATAAAGAATTGATCTTTATAACTTTCATTCTTTTTATATTTACAACTCTTGAGTGTTGGGGTGTGTTAGTGATAGGTTTCCTTCTTCACTCATTCTTTAAGATTAAAAAATTAGGTATTGAGGGATTATCACTTAAAAGAACATAATGTATGGAGAAGATTTTTGGATTATCTATTTCTCCAATTTCAATCATCTTCCCTTAGTGTTGTCTCCAAAGGTTATGTTTCCTCCATCTTTTACTTCTAAGATAGTGAATTGACTTTTGTAGCTCGTCATATGTAACATTCATTATCCAAGTACCATTTCTCTTTTCACTTGATGGACTTCAAGCATATCTACACACCATACCATTAAGTAACTTTTTATACAAAAACCTTTAATGGTATGAGTTTGTTAGTCTCAAAATAATTCTTTAACAATAATTAGAGATACAATGGTATATAATAACAAACACTACTAGTATGCCCTAGCCTCATTCAATAAATAGCATCTAACTTTAATAAACTCGTCATTCTTATGACCATGTGTGCCTTTTGCATTATTTTATTGCATATTAAATTTTCTAGGCATGTAAGATCTAGGACGTTTATGGATCATGCATTCATAATTATACATGAATTTGTGTGATTTAAGTGTATGCCTATTAGTGTACATAAAAACACGATTTTAAGGCTTTTTGGCTTAAGTTTTTAGACTTTTAGCCTTAGTAATCTTTTTATTAGCAACAATATTTTTTGAATCTTGTGCTTTAGGAGCCTCATTAGAAATAGAAGAAGAAGGTAGAGATGCTTTCATAAATTTAGGAGGGTTGATGAGGATGTTCTTTTTGAGTATGCAAGTCCAAATTTTAAACCATGAAATCTTTGATAATTTAGGAGATTATCAAAAGTTTCTTTCCATTTTTGAAATTTGAAAAGGGTGATCTTTATCTTTAAAATTTCATTTACAAGCAAAACATTATCCTTTTTAGTTTTATCACATTCATCTTTTAATGAAAAAGAAGTTTTCAAATCAAGAGATAATTTTTCATTTTAAGAATTATGAATAAAAAATTTTTCATTTTAAGAATTATGAATCAAAATTTATCTCTTCAAATAATTAATATTCTTTGTTAGTTTTAAAAGCTCTTTTTTTTGTAAAATTTTTCTTATGTAGTAAATTTTTGCATTTTAGAGTTAATTTGCCCAACATGGAATCATCATCATCAAATATATCATCATATAAGGATAAAGAGGAGAGTGGTACCTTATTGTTGTATTCTAAGGCCACGAAGTAAAGGTTGAAAACTTTTTATTATTTCTCTTCCACTTTCGAATAAGTGGAATCATCTCAAGTAGTTTTGAAGGCCTTCTTCTTCTTCTTTACTCTTTTGCCTTTAACCTTAAGTCTTGGGCATTCACTTCTTATGTGATCGGGCTTCTTGCATACGTAGAATGTAACTTTTTTACCTTTCTTTTGGTCATTCCTATTGAACTCCATTTGCTTAGCCAAGTTATTCCTTTTTAGAACTTCTTGAAGTCTCTAGTGATCTTGGCATGTTCCTTATCTTCTTTAGTAGAGTCCTTAAGGTTTTAATCATCACTAGACTCTCGAGAGACCTAGAGTGCCAAGCTTCTTGTTATCTCCTTTTCTTTATTCTTTTCTTCTTATCATCTCAAGATAAGTTCATGAGTAACTAGTTTACTAATAAGAATATCAATTAAGAGCTTGGCCAAGTTATTCCTTTTTAGAACTTCTTGAAGTTTCTAGTGATCTTGGCATGTTCCTTATCTTCTTTAGTAGAGTCCTTAAGGTTTTAATCATCACTAGACTCTCGAGAGACCTAGAGTGCCAAGCTTCTTGTTATCTCCTTTTC
>CATIWM010601374.1:0-12076 GCA_949671775.1 Mallotus repandus | reverse complement strand
TTTTATTTTGTCACATATAATTTAATATTAACCGACATTTATAATAATTGTTATTTTCTTTTTCTTTTTGTTTTTGTGACATTTATTCTGACATTTTATATATTTGTCCTGATAAATTTTTTGTTGCAAAATTTATTATGATATGTTGATAACATTGCCAACAAATAATAAATAAATAAATAAATAAATATATATATATATATATATATATATATATATATATAATTAAAAATGAAATAAGAAATTAAAATAAGAAATAAATAATACCTTGTGGTTCTAAGTAAATAATTAATTGTTATTTATAATAATTGTTATTTTTATTTTCTTTTATGGGCATGCACCTTTTTTTGGCATTATTTAAAGAAGGCATACCTTGTAGTGCTAAGTTAATAATTAATTAATATTAATTTTTTAATTATAATTAATTAAATAATAATATTTTTTTAATAATTAATAATAATTATTTCACTTTTTTTTGCGTCGGTAAATTTGAAATGCAATATGTATAGTTCAGAATAATAGGACAAAACACCATATGCATATTAACCAATCCATGTGAGACTTGTGAATCAGTTGAAAAAAAAAAGAACACAGATAGAAGTTAAATATACTTTGCAAGCCATCAAATACCACCCATTTCCCCTTTTCCAAAGAAAGATTAAAATACTTTACCTAACGAACACCAACGATACCATCCAATTTATAGAAGAATTTTTATAGCAGACCTAATTTCAGCTAATGGGAGAGAGGAAAGATTTGATTTCTGCATTTTTTTGCTCTATTATATGCTTGACATCTTCATGAATGTATTACAAAGAACCTTTGATATACAAGGATTCACCATTGTCAACATCTGTATATTTTATACAAGCACTTTTTTATTTCTTTTGTTAAATGTTAGGGGAAAACCACTTGGAAAAATCCAAGTAATGAAAAAACCCCTCCCTAGGACTAGATAAAAAAATAAAAAATAACAAACCAAAAAAAATAAAAAGAGAAAGAAAAGCCAACCTATACCTAGGCCAAATAAAAATAGAAACTCAGAATAAGAAAATTTATAAAAACTACAACTACCAGACCAACATTACACTAAAAGAACAACATCAAACATAAGAAAAAACAACTCTAATCTTATTATTCCAAAAGCCGACCCCTTGCAAACTTAACAAACCAGCATTCCAGCCTTTACATCTAAGGATGACATATTGACAACTCCTATATTTGCAGCACCATAGTGTAGGATCACCTAATAAATTTATAATAGCAAAACAAAATTAGCCAAAAAAAAAAAACTAAAACAATACATAAACACAACTCATAAATTTAAATGAATAATGTGGATCAATGCTGAATAAAAGTTGTATATGAAGTGTTGTAACAAATTTAATGCATAAAAGTGGTGAAAAACAACAAAATTTAAATGAATGCTCGAGTTAAAAAATTAAATTCACTACAAGTAAAATGTAAATCAATAAAACTATAAAACAAATATAAAAGCCCATTAAATTACAATAGAAATATGGCTCAATTAAAAGAGAGAGCAATTTATAAAATACATTTTTATGAAACAAAAGCATTATTCCTCTTTTGACACATCATCTCCTTTTTTCTCTTCCACTATTGAATCCACAATTATGCCTTCAATGTCATTCCTAACCTAATTTTCTTCAATGTCTTCAGTATTTTGTCCCATCTCACTGTCAATATTAAAAGAAGGCGAACAATTTCATTTAAATGACATTTCATTACCTATTTCATACAAATCACAAGGCTTTGTTTTGACTACCCCATGCCAATCAGGCTATTGTACATTTGGAACATAAAATACCTATTGTGCTTATGATGCAAAAATGAATGGCTCATCATTTATGTTCACACCAGTATGAATTAGTTTTGATAAATTCACAGGTGTAACACCAAGTGGATCTTTTTTTATCCCCTTTCCTTTTTCCACATCAACCCAATCACATTTGAAATGAAAAACTTTAAAATTTTCATAATAGTTCAACTCTATTATACCATTCAAAACACCACAATAAACGACTTCATCATTTGAGCTCGATATCATTATAGTCACCATAACACCGCTATTTTGTGTTTTTCTTTTTTCCTCTCTTTCTTTTGTATGAAACCTAATACCCCTGATGATATATGCTTTATATCTTTTTGCTACAACATTAGGAGCTTGAGGCAACCATTTAACTTGGCATGTAACTTGTGAAGTTTTTAACTCCAATAATCTATCAATCTGGTAGATAATAATGATAAAAATATTAAACAAATTCTCACAGTTTTATGATTATTTGAAACAAAAAATTATTATATACTTACTTTAGAGCAAAACCAATTATTAAAATTTATATGATATATTCTTTCTAATTTTGCTACAATTTTGGCACTTGGTAATACTTCGATGTTCCCTGTTAAGAATAAAATAAATTTTGTTATAATAATTTACTATTTACAAATATAGCCTAATCTAATTACAAAAATAGTAAATTGTAGTACATACTCATTAAATGGAGTAATCACATCAGAATTGAATAAGACATAATGGTGTGCTTGCATCAAAGTTTTGTTATTAAGAAATGCATTGAACACTTGTCCGACATATCGACCTGATATAAAAAGCACTAGAGCATCTTTAGTGCTATTATGGATTATGTCATCATCCTTCCTTGATGTCTATTAAACTTTGTTTTGGTGTCTTCAAAATATCTTGAGCAATGCGTCATACTCTCATTTGCAATAAACATTCTGCTATTGAACCTTCAGGATGAGCCCTATTTCTGACATTAGACTTAAGAGTTAACAAGTACTTGAAATTATTGGAAGATAAGATATTGAATGTGAAGAATAAACTATAAAATAAAATAGATCAAAGAGTAATGAAAAAAAATGTTAAAATAGAAACCTTTCTATTGGGTACATCCATCGATAATGTACAGGCCCTGCTAATCTTGCTTCCTTTGCCAAATGAATGACTAAGTGTACCATGATAGTGAAAAAAGATGGTGGAAAGATCTTCTCTAGACCACAAAGTGTTTCCACAATTTGCAGCTCTAATTCTTCAAGTCGACTTATTTTGAGAACCTTAGAACATAATTCTAAAAAATAAGTAGATAAATCAATTACTGCTTTCAACACCTTCTTTGGTAGAAACCTCTCAAAGCCACATGCAACAAATTTTGCATCAAAATGTGATAATCATGACTTTTTAAGCCTATCAATTTTCATTTTTTCAGTTTTACACATTTTGAAATGTTCGAGGAATAACTATTTGGCACTTTTAGTCTTTTTAATATTCCTAACACATGCTCTTTTTCAGTAGAGGTTAATGTGTAAGAAGCAGGACGTTTGTATGTTCTCCCACTTCTAATTGCATATGATGAAGCTCCTTCCTTATATTTATTTCCTTGAGGTCTTGAAAAGCCTTTAAATTATCTTTTGTTTTGCCTTCAATGTTCAAAAGGGTACCTACTATGTTATCGCATACATTTTTCTCGATATGCATAACATCAAGATTATGTCGAACCAAATTAAACTCCTAATATCGTAGCATGTAAAATATGTTGTTTTCTTCCATGTTGCACTCTTATCAATAATTTCACCTTTTAAATCCCTTATAATTACCTCTCTATTTAATTGTTTTAAAGCCATGGATCCATTTGTTGTTGTTGGTTCTTTTCTTATCTCTTCCTTACCATCAAAATTGTGGTTGTCACACCTAAATGGATGATCTGAAGGTAAAAATCAACGATGACCCATAAAGCAATACTTTCCACCTTTATTTAGCCATTTTGAGCAAGTGCCAAATCCATAAGATGGACAAGCATAGTTACCTTTTGTATTCCAACCCGAAAGCATCCTGTATGCAGGAAGATCATTAATGGTCCACATTAGTGCAACATACAGTTGAAAATTATTTTTGGCATGTGCATCATAAGTTTTTATACATATAGATCACAAATCCTTTAAGTCCTTAATCAAAGCCTGCAAAAAAACATCAATCTTTTCTCTAGGAGACTCTGGGCCAAGAATTAGTAAAGAAAGGATGAAAGATGGCTGCTTTATACATAACCAAGGAGGCAACTTATATATAGATAGTACAACTGGCCATGTACTATGTGAAATTCTCATAGTTCGAAATGGATTAAAGCCATCACTAGCTAAACCAAGTCGAAGATTACGTGGTTATTTTGAGAAATCCTTGTATCGATTATCAAACTCTTTCTAAGTAACGGAATCAGTAGGATGCCTCAAATATCCATCATCAATACGCTCATCATAATGAAATCGCATTAAAGATGCTATTTTGGAATACATGAACAACCTTTGCAGTCGAGGTTTGAGAGGAAACCACCTTAAAACCTTTTGAGGTTGCTTTTTTTTTTATTGATATAAATGCACCATCATCAAAAGTATTTTCCTCTTCTTGCCACCTAGAAGCACCACATATTGAACACACTTGGTCATTAGCCTTTTCCTTCAAAAATAACATGCAATTATTTGGACATAAATGAATTTTCTCATAACCAAGGGCTAATTCACAAATGACCTTTTTAACCTCATGAGATGGATTGGGTAATTGTTCTCCCTCTAGTAATGTTTTTCCTAGTTCATCAAGTAACCTTTTGAATGATTCATTACTCCCCCCCATTCATGTATTTCTTATGAAATAAATCTAAAATAAAGGACAATTTACTGTGCTTTTTACACCACTCAAAAAGTTTTTCATTGCTTTCTTCAAAAGACCATAAAACTTCATTGCTTCCTCATTCAACTGTTCAACATCAGGTTGCATATTTCTGTGAGAAAAAGAATCATAGTTTTCCATCCTATCTTCAATTAAACCTTCTTCTCTAATGTTTGCATGGCCAACTACCATATCTTCAAGGAATTGTTGAATTCCAATTTGTGCACCTATACTATGTTCTCCAACATTTGTGTGTAGGCATTTGGATTGATTACTTTCTATATTTGATGAAAAAGACTCCCCATGACAATACCAATGCTTATAGCTTGGAGAAAACCCATTGTTTAATAAATGAGTTATGACAACATTTTTGTTAAATTTTAACCTATTAACATACTTCATGCATGGACATGCTAGCTTCCCATTAGCAAAGGATTTTAGAGCAAATTCAAGGAAATCAATAACACCTTGTAAGTATCTTATACTTAATATATTTTTCTCATCAATCCATGACTTATCCATCATATTAAAGAAACCTAAAATAAAATTAAAACAAAATTATAATACATAGATGAAAAGGAACAAAATTTTTAAATGCAACCTGAGAATATGATAAACTTTATTATTTTGAAGGTAATAGAAAAAGGATGATTATGTACCTTATTATCGCCCAATAGATGTCTGATAAAGATCTAATCATCATAAATCAATGCTCCAATGCCTTGAACTACATTTAAGATAACTGATGTTGAAAACCTAAAAAAAGGAATTAATTTTAATTTTAATTTATTTGTTGTTTGTGCATAACAGAATAAGGAAACAAATATGAAAGAGAACTTGTAACATGGTGAATAGGTGAAGGAATTGAAAGAAAATAAAAATTGAATAATTTGATTCAAACACCTAACCCCGAACCCCAAGTTATTTGAATTCTATATTAACAATATATTGATCAAAATTAAAAACCCACCTTTTGTATCCTCAAACGCCAATATTAACCCTATGCAGAAATGGAGATAGAATTCACAATTCAGCTTATCCCTTTTTGGAAGATGTTGGTGGCTAATTGTGTATTTCTTTCTCATTTTAACATAGTCTTAATGTAGAGATCATGTCAACTCTAAAATTGCAAATAATGTATGGTAACCATTCCCCGTCCTAACACAGGCTTCATTTGATATTTAATTTAAAAATTGGTGCAATGTGGTAAGCAGTGGAACAACATCATGTAAAACAAACTACAAAAGAAAAGGTGGTTTCAAGAATGAGAATTCAGGGCATGTAACCCTATGGATATTGAAGTATAAAAGTAACTAAATATTTCCAGGGAGCATTTGTAGTTGATAACTTGCATTGATTTAGAAAATATAAAATGAAGTAAAGTGACATCTGAAAAAAGTTACATACCTTTCCAACGCCAATGTGCATGGTAAGAGGTCTCTCAAATATTATAACTACTATCAAAGACTATACCATCTGCAAATCTTGCTGTGTAATGGATTTATACAAAAAAAAAAGAAAAAGAAAAATAAAATTAAAGGTGACATTTGTGAACTGAATGTTTATCAAATGGCTATCATCCCTAATTAGTTCACTGTTAGAATGTCAAAAAGTTGCCACTAACATCATAAATGCATACTGCACCAGCAAAGTGTGTCCATAGAATGAAGTTTTGCCCATCAAAGCAGAGATAGTAGTAAACAAAATTCTAAACAAAAAACATATTGCTAAAACACAAGCATTATTCATGTCAGAGAGTGAGTGAGGATTTTATAAGCGGTCTACAAGGAAGCATTTGATAGCATAACATCATTTTAAAATGTAATTCTAGTACTTCTTAAGAAAGAAAGAAAAATTTTAGCTTCATTTACGCCATCCTTTCAAGCTTGCTTATTCTCCCCTTGAAAAATACATGAAAATTAAACCTTTTTAAAAACCTTTTAATTTAATTTACATGTTTCTCGATGTTGAAAAAGTTACCTTAATAAAAATATTAAGTTCTTCTAACTAGTTAGCACCTTCATAAACAATTGAAATTGAAATTATCCATATAGTATAGAGACAACAACAAAAAGAATAATCATAAAATGATTTTCCATTTCTCCACATGATATAAATGTTGAAGTGTGAATAGAATAATTAGAAATTAGGAAAGAGAAAATTAAGGGAGAAATTGGGGGAAGAAATCAAGGAATAATTTATGTAATTAGTTGATTGTATTTCCAAAAATAGGATTATGTAAACACTATATATATATGTATCATTTATAAAGAAATATATAAGAAAGAAATTCTTCTTTTCTCAATTATTTTCTCTATTATTTACATGGTATCAAAGTAGATGATCCTAAGGCTCTAAGACCAATAACAATGGCAGAATTAATAGACCTGGTGGCAACAGGAGAGAAATCTTCTGCTACTATTCTAGATGACCTGACAATGAAAATGCAACAGACATTGACTTAGACCCTAACTCCAACGACTTTAAGTACTGATAGCTTCGGTATCTAGATGGGTATCAAACTTGATAGGCAAAACTATGCCCTCCGGTCACAAGTAATGGAGATGTATATAGCGAGCAAAGATAAACTCGGATACATCCTCGGTGACACTCCACAACCCGAGCCAACAGATTCAGCCTTCCAGAAGTGGAGAACAGAAAATATGGTTGTAAGAGTCTGGCTGATAAACTCAATGAAATCATCTTTAATTGGCAACTTGATCTTATATCCAACTGCTAAACAGGTATGGGACTCCATTGCTATTACCTTTTTTGATGGATCAGATACTTCCCAGGTGTACGAGCTAAAAAGGCAGGTAGCTTGGATGAGACAAGCTGGAGGATCCATTGAGACATACTACAATACTCTCCAAGGATTATGGAGGAAGATAAATTTTCGGTGACCAAACTCGATGAAGTGTTTCGAGGACATCCAAATCTACAACAATAACATCTAAGAAAATAAGGTCTATACCTTCCTAGATGGGCTAGATGACCAGCTGGATAAGGTCCGGAGTGATGTACTACAGATCCGACCATGTCCCACAGTTGAATGAGCTTATGCTTAAGTCCGACGAGAGGAAATCCGGCAAGCTGTCATGTTGAGTGGAAACTCGAAGACTACACTTGGTATGACAATGATCTCTAAAGGATACAGGGCTCCCCAAATGGGCTTGCAGATGACCAAGACTGGATCCTCAGCCAGTGGAAAGAAGAAGGGCAAAGGAACTGAAGAAGGCTGCACCCACTGTAGAAATCCCAAACACATTTGGGAAACCTACTTTAAACTACAGAGGTATCTCGAGTGGTGGCAAGACCTGAAGAAGAATCGAGAAACAGACCCAATCAAGACTACCAGTCGAGCAACTCTTACTTCAAACCGAGCAACATGTACCGAGATTCTTTTGCCCAATTCTAATTTTACCGAGATTCTTTTGCCCAGTTCCAATTGTACCGAGAGCACAACTAAGTCTCCTAATGGTTCAAGTAACAAAGGCTATGGTTTACCTTGCTCTACGCAGAGAGCTTTGACTGATTAGATTATTGACTTTGGAGCAACAGACCATGTGACATTTAATCCAAAAAACTTTGTGGAATGTAATCAACCTAAATGAGCATGTATTGAAAATGCAAATGGTGTGACATACCCAATTACAGGAGCGAGAAAAGTAGCACTATCCCTATCATTTTCTTTACCTAACACCTTATTAGTTCCTTTATTATCAAATAAACTACTATCTATAAGCTAGGCTACAGAGGAATTAAATTGTTGTGCACTAATGTATCAAAATTTCTGGTTATTTCAGGATATTCTCACAAAGGAGATTATTGGTCTTGGTACTAAATGAGGGGGGGGGGGGGGGTTTTAGTACATGGATGATTTCAGTTTGGGCAAAGCAAACACGGTGCACAAGATGAGCAACAAAACTCAACAAATCATGTTACGGCACCAAAGGTTAGGACATCTGTTAGTCAGTTATATGAAGCATCTCTTTCCGAGTATGTTATGAAAGTCAGATGAGTCTGAGTTTAGATGTTAAACTTGCACTCTATCAAAAAGTCATCGTGTATCTTACCCAGCAAACTTAAATAAAAGTTATGTTCCTTTTGCCTTAGTTCATTCTAATGTTTGGGGACCCACTCCTTGTTTAGATAATTTAGATTTTAAAAGGTTTGTCACCTTCATTGATGATTGTACACGAATGACTTGGTTGTCTCTAATCAAAACATAAGCATGAAGTGTTTAGTATCTTCAGATCCTTTCATGCCACGATCGGGACTCAATTCTCATCCAGATTGCAAATACTTCGTTCGAATAATAGAGGAGAGTATGTCAACCACGAGTTTCAACAGTACTTATAAGCTCATGGCCTACCTCATGAGACCTCATACTCTCAAACACCACAACAGAATGGGGTTGTAGAGCAAAAAAATAGGCACATACTGGAAATAGCTCGAGCACTCTTAATTGCTGCTTATGCACCAAGATGATATTGGATTGATGCTATATGTACAGTTGTCTATCTCCTGAACAGATTCCCATCTCGAGTATTGGACTTTAACACTCCTCTTCAAACATTTACTCGTCACGTACATCTACCTTCAGTTCTCATGTAGCCTCCATTAGTGTTTAGCTCAGTAGCCTATGTTCACCTTCCTAAAGCACAACATACAAAACTGGATCCATGTGCCATTCGTTATGTTTTTTTAGGCTGTGGAGCTCAAAAGAAGGGATACCAATGTTATGACCTGGTGACTCGGCACTTGTACACTAAGATAGATGTAAGATTTCTTTAATAAAAAATGTTCTTCTTATATTGAGATACCCATTCTTTACTTCAGGGAGAGAAAGTGAATGAAGATCAAAATTAGGTACTGGAAAACTGGATGAATTAGGGTTTTGAGCGTACTGAGCCCTTAAAGTCTTTTACATATAAATTGTCTGCTGAGTATATTCCTTATACGGTGTAGGAGGCATTGAAAGATGCTCAATGGACTTAGGCCATAATGGATGAGATGAAAGCTCTATAAAAGAACTGTACTTGGACTCTGGTTCAACTACCTGAGGGTAAAAAAAATAGTGGGTTGTAAATGGATATTGTCCATCAAACATAAAGCAGATGGATCAATAAAAAGATACAAGGCTAGGCTCATGGCAAAGGGGTATACTTAAACTCATGGTATTGATTACCAAGAAACATTCTCCCATGTTGCAAAGCTAAACACTGTAAGGGTTTTGTTATCTATTGCTGCAAATTTGGATTGGCCTCTCAACCAATTCGATGTGAAGAATGCATTCTTACATGGAGACCGAGAGGAAGAAGTTTACATGGATATTCCACCGGGACTTGAGACTTCATTGAAAACTAAAAGGGTGTGTAAACTATAAAAGGCACTATGTGGTTTGAAACAGTCTCCTCGAGCATGGTTTGGTCGGTTTAGCTCAGCGATGAGAAAGCATGGGTTCAAACAAAGTAACTTGGATCACACTTTATTCCTGAAACATCGAGATGGGAGAGTAATGACTCTAATTATCTATGTTGATAACATGATAATCATATGAAATGATGAGGAGGAAATTGTGAATTTACAAAGATACTTGGCAAGCGAATTTGAGATGAAGAATCTTGAAGGACTAAAATATTTCTTGGGTATTGAAGTTGCTTGGTCAAAAGAAGGCATATTTTATCCCAAAGAAAATTTATTCTTGATCTGCTTACTGAGATCGGAATGCTTGAGTGTAGGCTGGCAGACATACCTATTGCTCAGAATATTAAGCTAAACAATCATGAGAACCAAATACTAACGGACAAAGATCAGTATCAATAGCTAGTGGGGAAGTTAATATGCTTATCTCATACAAGACCAGACATAGCATATGCAATAAGTCTCATGAGTTAGTTCATGCATAATCCGAGCAAAGATCATATGGAGGCTGTAGTCTGGATTCTCCGTTACATTGAATTCAACCACTTAAATATTGAGGGATACATGGAAGCTGGCTAGACAGGAAGTCAATGTCCAGGTATTTCACCATTGTGGGAGGTAATCTCGTCACATGGAGGAGGAAAAAGCAAAAGGTGGTTGCATTATCAAGTGCGAAAGTTGAATTAAGGGGAATATTGAAAGGTCTATGTGAACTTCTTTGGCTCAAAAATCTACTTAGTTAAGTCGGGTATCATCTAGAGAGCGAAATGAATTTATATTATGATAACCGGGCATCCATTCATATTGCTCATAATCCAATTCAGCATGATCATACCAAACATGTTAAAATAGATAGACACTTTATCAAAGAAAAACTTGAAGCCAAGATAATCAAGTTTCCATTTGTAAAGTCTAAAGATCAGTTTGTTGATATGCTAACAAAAGCTGTCTCTAGCCGAGTGTTCCATGACTCATTAAGCAAGTTGGGCATTGATGATATCTATGCATCAACTTGAGGGGGAGTGTTGAAGTGTGAATAGAATAATTAGAAATTAGGAAAGAGAAAATTAAGGGAGAAATTGGGGGAAGAAATCAGGGAATAATTTATGTAATTAGTTGATTGTATTTCCACAAATAGGATTATGTAAACACTATAAATATGTGTATCATTTGCAAAGAAATATATAAGAAAGAAATTCTTCTTTTCTCAATTATCTTCTCTATTATTTACAATAAAGACAACAACAAAAAATAAATTTCCGTTTAGGATGCCATGATTATTTTTGAAGGTCATAAAAATGCCTAAATTAAAACAAATCTTGATAATAAATCACAAATAGATTGGTCCAAATACAAAGAAAGTTAGAAATTTGCTTCTGTTTTAGCCTATTTGGATATATACCTTCCTAATTTCACATAGATCAAATTGAGCATGAAAAAAATTGTATGATAAATGTAGACTAACATGTCGATATATAGGGCGTTTTATTTATTAAAATATTGTTTGATAATATTATGTATTAAGAGAGGAGCGCCATTGGCTTGTAGAAGGAGTTGCATAAAGATGGGATGAAGGGTATGGGAGGAGTGTGTGATGGGATGAAGGGTATGGGAGGAGTGTGTGATGGCAAGGTGGTGGTTGAAGTAGTGGCAGCTATGGTCGAGAAGAGAGTTGGGGCTAATGAGTGGAAGTGATTGGAGGAATTAGTTGAGTGGAGCAAAGAGATGAGAGGGAAATTGCCAGAAAAGAGAGGGAATTTTTTAATTATTTTAGAATAGAAAAAAAGCGATGTTTCCCTCTCTTAATAGTGTTTTTCTCTTTATTGTGACTAGTGCAGCCCCTTCCACGGGTTAACAGCAAGCAACCATCTGAACTTCACACATTTTAAATTCATTCACTAAAATTTGTTCCTTCTTATATATATATATATATATATACATATAAAAGATAAT
>CATIWM010601332.1:0-34232 GCA_949671775.1 Mallotus repandus | reverse complement strand
TACAAATAAAAATTTATCATTAATATTCTAAGTATAAAAATTATAAAAATTGATAAAAATTTATTATTTTATAATAAATAATAAAAAATAATTCTTCACTATAATTAATTCTCCACAGTAAACTCCAATCAACAAATATATATATATATATATATATATATATATATATAATTTTGACCCACAAAGACTTATTACATGAAGTCAAAAAAACTTATTACATGAAGTCAAAAAAAAAAAATATGTCATTGCCAACAAATTGAAGCAGAAGCACTACTTCTTGTATTTTAATTTTCTCAAGCTTTCCACTAAATGCTATACAAATAACACACCAATTACCATTCTTTACCTGTTGCTATTGCTACTAATATCAACCTCCACACAAAGTCAACGATTTACAGATCAAAGAAACCAAACCCAAGAAAACTGAAGTTTTATTTGACACAATTAAAAATGACCCAAAAAAAAGAAAAAAAAAGGAAAGACCCTTCCCAGTTTCTGATCAAGAATGTGTTTTCCAAATGCCTTTAGCAAGAGAAGAGTTTGTTATCCTCACAACTTTATGTTTATGCTGCCGTCTCTTTCTTGTGACATTTTCCTGACCATTACTACAACTACTACCAGTTACTTTTATCATGTCAACTTTAACAATGTGATGATCAGAAGTCCCTTTTGAAGAGAACACAGAGTATGATCCAGGAACAAACTTGTAAGGTGAATTTGATGAAGCCATTAGGTAATCTACTCGAGTTCCATACTTGCATGTCCCTTGCACATCTGCAAATTTTCAGTCTGTAAGTAGAGGACATAATTTAGATGTATATATTGTAAAAGATAAGGTTTTTTTTAGTGCATGTACTTTGGCCTTTAGCTATCATCACAACTGATTCGCATTCTCCTGCAAATTCCTTAGCATCTGTGTAATGTTTGCTCTTCAAAAATCTCATTACTTCTACCTTTGGTGTTGGCTTCCCCATCTCCTCATAGTACTGCATTAAAGCAATAAAAAAAAAATTCTTTTTGGCAATCCAATAACCTTTCAATCCAAAATCACAATGATAATAGAAGTCTTTTAAAAACTAGTTTAAAGAGAATATAAAGAAAATTATATTATAAATATTTTATTTGTTCTAACATGAAAGATCGAAAAAGATTGATTATTATATTTAATTTTAAGTACCTATTTGAATATTTCATTTTAATATCATCTTACGTAACTACTACGTAATACAATTGAATTATAATTTTAAAATCAAATTGGTTAATTTTTTCTTCAGAAAAATGATAAGTGGGAAGTTTCCTAAATTCAGTATGGATGGATGGATACAGATGTATCATTTTAGTCAAGATTTTGTAAAATAGAAGGTACTGTACAATTACCTTGACAATATCAGTCCACCTCTCTGCAGAATAATCGGTTTCGTCTAAGGAATTAAGACCACCAGCTAAGATATGGGGACCATCATTAGACTCTATAATTGCATTAATTTGCTTCATCCTCCAATTCTCATCAAGATGATCAAGATGTGTGCAGTAGAAGTTGACCTCTCCTTTCTGGGGCACATCTATAATTGCCTTGAGAACATTCCTGTAACAACAACAAGGGATTTTTTTTAAATCAATTTGGAAATTTTTTTTTAAACCTTTTAAGTTCTTTTATTAATCACTCAAAAGCTATGACTGCATATAGTGGGATTAGTTATGGAAGTTAATAAGAATTTTATGTAAGGTACATGCATTAGTTTTGTTTTGTCCCTTTCTTTTTAACTTCATTGAATGCAATGCTTCATTTTTAGGTAAAAGGAGCTGCATGAATAGCCCTCATTCATCTCAATACAAATGTCAATTTTAAAATAATTTTTAGCATACCTAAGTTTCAGCTTGGAGCTTGTAAGTCAATATCATGGTTAAGATTGTAACAAAATCAACATATATTAATCTATTATGGCTTCTCTTCCTAATATTAAAATTAAATGGTGCCTTTTCAATGTTGTCACTGATTATACATATAACAGAAATCAATAAGAACAAGGTTGGATTATAGTTTGATACTTTTAGCAACAAGGAAAGCATTACCAGTCTCTAAATTTTGTTTTGTTTTTCTTGAAAATTTCACAAATTATTCCTAAAATTATAGCAACAGTGTTCCTTATTTTCACCCCTGAGTTATAGTGTCACATGCTTAGACAGAAGCAACCATGTACGAAAAGCAGCTTATAATTGCCAACTTTTTCAAAAGTAATAGTATTTAATTTTAATCTCATCTTGATTTAGCTCATCTAATGACTAAATAAAGAGAGCTTAAAAGTTTTATTTTCTTTTTAATGAAACTTAATCAAAACAGAGAGAAACAGAGTAAAGCAGGGGATGAACAGGATACCGAAATTGACTGAAAAATAAAATTAACGGACCTGAAATCAGTATCATCAAAGATTTTCTGCACCTTCCATCTCTTAATTGGCCATTTAGACAAGATTGCATTGCCGTATTCAGGAGCCCAACTTTCAGCAAAAACATAATTCATTCCTAAAGCGGCTGCCAAATCAGAAAGAGGTTTCATTGCTTTCTCCTCTTCTGCTTTTACATCTTGTAAGGCTAATATATCAGCATCCAATTCTTTTAGCACTTCAAGAACTGTTCTTGTGCTCCTGTAACTATCTCTGTCTAAACCATTTCCTATATTTCTTGAAGGAATCGTGCTCTGTGACCTCATAGGAGCTTTTCCTCTAAGAATTCTAGTTAGATTGCTGCTTGAACTAGCCTCCTTCCCCTCTTCTGCAAAGCTTAATTTCCTGTTTCTTAGTAATGAAATCTCATTGTCTGGCAAATTTATTGATACCCTTAATTTTGATTTGGCAAACTTTTGCTGTCTAGAAAGATTATCACTGCCATTCGTCGAGTTCGGATGCAAGGGAGACTGTTTTAGTATACCCTTGGGCCGATCATTTGCAGACCTTGCCCGTAAACTGAAATCTATAGATGTTTTATCCTTCTCAAAATCTTCATTACTGAAGTCAAAACTTGAAGAATTGCTCACTTTAGGCACTGCAGGTGCCATTGAGAACAGAGCAGCATTGAAAGTGGCTATCTTTATAGGCTTCTCCTCTGTTTGCAAGCAATCAAAAAGACCATTTGGATGCACAGTCGCTGACCCATTAGTGCTGGAATCATTTCTAGCATCTTTACGAGTCATGGAATTGGATTTTCCAAATTTTCTGATGATAATTTTGGGCCTGGACCGGCGATGAATCGGCCACCGGAGACGAGAGCAGAGGCGCCTGAAACTTTTGTTGAGAATTTTAAGCATTGTTGTGAAATGGGTATTGGAGAAAAAGAACTAAAATGGTGTTTTTTGTTGTGCCAGAGGATAGCATGAAATAGAGGACGTCAGAGGGTGGTTTTCAACGCAGATAAAGAAACCATATGTTTTGGTACAAGAAACCAGACTAGTTCAGTGAAGGGAAGGAGTCTTCTGGGAAATGGGTTGGTGACACTTGGCAGCAAAACAAGGGGCTGATTATGATTTAGGACTTGAAAAGGGTATTTATATCCAAACAAAAGCCAAAATGCTACCTGCTCTGCTCTGGAGGGAGAAATGATCTTTGTGCGGTACTTGCTGGACAGTAAGTAAATGTCAAGTTTTGTGTCATTTAAAAATCAAGTATTTTTCTTCTTAAAAAAAAAATTAAGTATTTTTTTTAAATTTAAAATTTAAGTATACAACTACCGTTACAGTTATCAGCTTTAAATAATTCATTTATACTGAAGATAAACAATAAATTTTCAAAAAAAATTCGATTATAGTAATACTTATCTTGCATTTGAATTTAAATATTTAAATTAAAATTTTAGATAATTATTTAAAATTTTTATTTTTTTATTTTTTACATTTGATAATCAGATGAACCGATTTTTTTTTTTTTTACAGTGAAAGCAACTAGGGGTTTTCCGTTAAAAAAAAAAAAAAAAAAAGCAACTTGGGGTGGTAGTAGCGTTGTTCCAGTCCATGCAAAGAAGAATCCTTATTTGGAACGCCACGACACCCGAAATACGGCGTGCATAACTCCCATGCTTTGGTTCTTCCATTGTTTGCCAATAAAATGAAAATGAAAATGAAAGGGTTTGCTTTGCCTTTGCTTGTGGGACTCCAATATCATCATCAGTCTGAATTCTTTGTAATATAATAAATTATTATAAGCTTTTATATATATATATATACTTATATGGCCCAAACAGTTTGTCATGCAAGTGATAATTTGACGAAAACTAATAATAATAATCAGAATCAAAGGGCCAGAGAAGAGACACTTTTCTCCCCTGCATAATAATTGACTGTTTTCTTATTATTTTATTTATAAATTATATACATATTTTTCTATTTGTCATAATTGAATTGTTGCTATTGAAGTCAACTTGTTCTGATATCACATTGATTTTATATTTTTATTGTAGTAACCAGATGGAGATTTTTGCTATCATTTAATTTTAACTATTGTTTAAATTAAAAAATTTTCCACTTAACAATTGGGGTTCGATCTAGTGGTAAGGGCTAGCCTTCTATTTGTGGTGAATTCAGGTTTGAATCTCAATTTGAAAAAGCTTACTATCTTATAAGGGGTTCCAAAATAACTCGAGCAGAAATTAATTTAAACGTGATACATGATTAAAGATATCTCCCACGTGTTGGAGTCCATTCAGGATATCTCGAGGTTAAGATAAAAAAATAAAAATTTCTGTTTAAAAAAATTTTAATTTAATTGTGATTTCCTTCACATTCACCATAAGAATAATAATTTTCATCGATAATAATGGATAGTGACGGATGGTGGCAATAAAAATTCGAACAGAAACTTTTACAATTCTCATAAATAGAAATACTAATTAAATCAACCTGATTGGATAGTTTCTATTCCTATCTGGTTGTGAATATGTCCACATCTTGAATTTTTTTTTCTTTTTTGAAGTGACAGATTTTTCAACTGAAAACAAGCAAACTTCTGTTGCTTCGTTAAGGGATATGCAGATATTGGCATAGTTGTTTTTTCAACAGAGGTATCCCCAACAATATGAGGTAGTTCCAAAAGGGTTAATGACATTTTTTTTTTCCCAATAGAAAATTTAGAAAATGGCATCAAAGTACATGCAATTCTAATAATAATTAATAAAGTAATAAAATGTTACTAAATAAGGAATTAGGTAAGGATGATTAGATTAAGGAAATTTAATAAGTGGGTCTTGCTGGGATTTGCTGTACCAAGAAAGGGTGCCAAATTGCAAGAGTATTTGTCATATGATCAATTATCCTAAGGTAGCCTCATTAAAATTTAGCAAAAAATGACAACTTTTCTTTTTGGGTATTTCAATGTTGCTGCCCACCACCATTACTTGCATTTAGCTCTTGTGGCCATTGGGATTTTCTTGAAATAAATCTCACTTCAGCACTAGTTAGGGCATGCAAAGATTGAGACTTGACATGATATCTAAGTGAACCCCATTTAGGGGTGTCTGTGAGCCCATAATCAAAACAAAAGGAGACCAAATAATTAAGATTAAATTATACAAGAAATTATTAATTATTAGTATAAATATATAAAATTAACATAAATGTAAAGATTTCAAATTTAAATGTTACTAATTTGTCGTGAAAAATAAATATATAAAATTAAAAACTAATTACTTACAGTATAATTTTTTTTTTTTTTTTGTAAAAAGAAAGGAAATAACCAGAAGAGGTATATTATATGTTGGTGATAAGGGTTCATGGGGAAACGGCATGATTTCTATCTATGTTGGTGATGGTGAGGTGTGTCCTCAATTCAATAGACATAATATAGATATGAGATATGGTTTGAATATACATATTATATATATAGATTCACATGGGTGCTTACATAAAGGTATTATTCTTGTATTTATTACAGGATTTAAACTCTCATCTCGTCCCCTGTTGATAAAAAAAAAAAAAAAAAGCATACCGTCGACAGCAGGGTTCGAACCTGCGCGGGCGAAGCCCAACAGATTTCAAGTCTGTCTCCTTAACCACTCGGACATATCGACCACTTATTTAAAATGCACAAACCATTTTATTTATTCATAATTAGTTCAGAAGCTACATTCCCTTACCTTCTTTGATTTGAATAGCATACAAAATGATTTTCAGAAATTTGAAGTTCAATGATCTAATTCCATTTAAAAATATCCACTTCCAGTGAAGTTACACAAGCCAAGCCAACTCAGTTACGAGCAAAGCGAGCTGGGAGCCTGAGCTGAATAGGAGTCCTGCAAGAAGGGCAGTCCTTCATTCCTTGTTTGCGATGGAGGTCATTGCAACTTGGACAAAGGACTTGATGTGCACAAGGTAGAAACACCACTGACTTCTCCTCTGATAAGCACATCACACACTCCCTCTCCCTTTTCAACCCTTTACTAGATGCTTCTTCTTGTTTTCCTGATTTCATTGCCAGCCCACCATCATTATTTCCATCCATGCTCCTTTTTAGAGCAGCTATTCTTGAAGCTTCAGACTTCAGTCTCATTTCTGCTACTTGTTTCTCCAGCTTTTCTATCTCTTCCTTATATTTCTTGGCATCAGCGTTTGCTCTCTGTCTCATCATGTCCTCTTGTGCTTTTCTTGCAGCTTCAGCTTTCTCTCGTTCGTATTTTATGGAGGCAAATTGTGCAAGCATTGCTTCTTTCAGTGCTTTCTCTTGGTTCCATCTGCCCTGCAATTTTTTTAATAAAATCTTTCCAGTAAGAAAGTACCAAATGTGCCCGTTTATATTCAAGGAGAATAAGTGTTTCTATCTTAATAAGCGTACCTCAAATTGGTTCTGCACCTTTTCTGCCTTGCTTTTTTCCTTTTGCAGTTCAACCACCTTTTGTTTATGAGTCTTTAGCTCATCCTCCAACGTCCTCTTCTCTCTATTCATTGCTTGAATATCCTTTAGGGCCTTCAGCTCTCTGTCGAATGCTTCCTGACAATTCACAGCGGTTTCTAGAGCTTTCAGCTTTTGATTCTCCATCCCTTTCTTCAGCAGAGAACGCTCCATCTCAAGATTTTGAATAGTAGAGTTAGCTGCCTCAACCTGGCTCGTAGCTTTACTCAATGCAGACTCCATCTCTAATAGCCTCTTCAATGCGTTCTTCTCCAAGTGTGTCTTCTCTTTTTTGAACTGTTCTGCCTCCTCTTTCTCCTGTTTCAGTGTTTTAAGTTCAAGTTTGTCTTTGCCGAGCCTCCGAGCAACCTGCATAACTTTT
The DNA here is from genome assembly GCA_949671775.1 of Mallotus repandus. NCBI lineage: Eukaryota > Viridiplantae > Streptophyta > Magnoliopsida > Malpighiales > Euphorbiaceae > Mallotus > Mallotus repandus. The sequence continues at coordinate 26,978 of CATIWM010601332.1, read as the reverse complement.
TGATTCGCCCAGTTAGTCCAACCCTGTGCATCATCCTGTAGCGCCTGCACCTGATGAACTAGCTTTAGAATTAATGCATCTTTCTCATCTCTTGGGATATACTTTCCTGAAGATTCATCATATGGTATTCCAGCACAGTATTCAGATATCTTCGGAAACAAGGTAGTGCTATTTTCAAGCTTGGACATAGGCTTCTTTTCAGAAACCACATGTTCAGTAATTTCTGCAGCTGATGCAGGCATTAGTTCTTTAGTTTGCACTTTTGAAGAGTCATCTGAAGCTGATACAACAGATGCAGAATTTCCAGAAACTTGAATGCTTCCACTAATTGTAGAGGCTTCCACTTTGGCTTTCAGCTTTGAAGCAGAACCCTTTGTTTGCACACCATGTGATTTGGATGGAGACTTCATTCTCTTCTCCAAATTAACACCACCGAGACCAGTAATTTTTCCTGATTGAGAAACAGACTTGCCATGATCCCTTAGAGACTTCTCTGCATTCAGGGCTTTCTGCAAAGTTTCAAGTTCTTTCTTGCTGAATGATTTGCTCCCCAGCTTTAAATTTTCTTCAAAGGAAAATGTTTGGGATGTAAGCTGCGCACTTGGGGATTTCTCAGAGCTGCCTGGAATAGAAAGCATACTCTCTTTTTCTGGTGGTGTAAGAGGACTTTTGAGGTTAGACGAATTTGGCATGGTACTTTGATCACGAGGAAGAGAAGAATTTGTAATGTTTGGCTTTTTTGTATTCAGAGAAAGTTCAGAGCTTTGGGACTTCATCCTCAATTTGGAGGAATCAGAAGAGCTCTCTCCCGAGATTTCTTTACCTTTACCACTAAACTCGCCTAGTAGAAAATCTTCCATCTGACATGCCTGTGAAATGTTCATATCACATATTAGTAACCACCACATTGCTTCTCCGGTGGATAGTGATGGCTTGACTTCCCTAAGCACATTAACCAATTCCAGCATGGTGTACTCCACCATCTGTTGCAAATTCTCAAACTCAATATCCCTTGAATCAGCTTTCCCATTCTTCAAGAAGCACACAGCATCATTCACTACGTTCTCCACCATGTCAGTACCCCCATGGTAAAAGCCTAGCCTCGAAATGGCCTTTTGAGCAACATCCTCACTATATCCTCTTCTTAGAAGCAGTGTAATAGCATTTTGGTAAATTGTGCGTATAGTAGAAAGCAATAGTTCTTCAAGTTGGCGAGCAAGAGGATCATCCCAGTCATCATCAGACTGGGATGATCCTGTTCCGGCCTCAAAATGCCTGATGTTTTGAGAGGAAAACTCATATGGAGGAAATTCAGTCAAAGATGAATGGTGGCTAAGTGGATTCTGTGGAGGATGATCATCTATTTTTCTTTTGTTTTTGCCTCTATCTTGTTGAGAAACAGATAAGGAACCGAAGTTGCCACTGCCAGTACTGCCGCTGCTAGCCATTTTATCCACTTTTCGAACAACAAGAAAGACTTTATCGTCTAAGCCTATGAACCAAACAAAGCAACAAAAAAAAAAATTAATAAAAAGCATTTGATAAATTCAATTATCAATAATTAATTTTAAGAAAGAAAAACAATGACTAGTTTAATAGTCTGAACTTTCAACAGACTACACAAATTCACATAACCATCAACAGGTCATTATTGTACAATCTTGATAAACAAGAAGATTAACTACAGATAAAAAATGGCAAAAATATATGCGTGTGTATGTATGTGTATATACCTAAACCCTCAAAAGATAGTGGTGAAGAATGGTCACCCTGTTATCAAAAAAAAAAAAAAGATTGATCAAAAACAAGGAAACTCAACATATCAACCTGAAAATACAATAGACAACAACAAACACATTATCTGCAGCTACTGAAGTAGACCATCATACCATTAGTAACCCAACGAGCTCCCCTTGTAAACACACGCACACCAAAAAAACCCATTTCCAAAAAAGTACAAAAAACCAGTATAAACCATAAACTTTCCTTGAAATGACCACCAGTGAGCTCCAAATTTTTAAAAAAAAAAAAAGAAAAACAGAAAGGAACCCAAATGAAGAAAACAATAGAGAAAGATTTCCATTACCGAAAATGGCCTGTTGGCACCCTTCAATGAACAATGAAAATGGAATTGTATGGTAAAAAAAGAGACAAAGTTTTGAGCTACTGACGCCACCACTCCATATAGACCAGAGCAGAACAGCTACTTCACTACTGAACTGAGAGTGTTGTAGTTTACGAGCGCGAGTAATGGGTTTATATAGGGAACTCTCCGAACACAAGCCATTTTATTTTGGTCCATGTCATCGGATTTGTCTTTGCACTTCATTTTCACCGTTTTTTCTAGTCACTAGATTTATTAACTAAACATAGGTCTCGATTTATGGTAACTCTCTCTCTCTATATATATATATAATTATAATTATTTTTATTTTAATATGTATATATTAGATATAATTATTGTAATAAAATTATTGTTAGAATAAATGAAAATTATACTTTTTTATGTCTAACTCATGCAATGATAAAAAAAAATATAGTTAAATACATTTATACTTTTATGGAGAATATCTTGTTTGATAGACTTACTATATATGTATAGATTTTTTCATAATGTGTAGATTTTGTGGATTTTTTTTTTTTTTTTTTTTTTTTGTGAGCTGTGTTGATGCTTTATTTTTAGTTATTTTTTATGCTTTTTATTTCTCTCCTTCAGTTACTTTTTAAATTTTTTTCCCTAATCTCCCTCCCTCCATATTTTTTACTAAATGATTTTTCATATGTGAAGGCAATATTTCTTTTAGTCCTTTTATTAAAGTTTTAGTTAAAATTATTATTAGTTTAAAAAAATATCTTGCTCAATCACTAAAAAATATAATTCCAATTTGAACCTAAATTTATTGATATATTCAAGTATCTAAAAATTCATAATATACTACTTTAATAAAATATTGTGATATTTTTGTATTTATTTGATGATTTAATTAATATTTTTATAAGAATTTATTTTAAATATATTACAATATTATAATGGAGATTTTAATTTTTCTAAAAAAATATATAATTATTTTTGTTATCATATCTCGAAAGAAATATATATATATTAAATGTTGAACTCTAAAGTCACTAAATAAAAAATTTGGCTAGTGTATATCTTTATATTTGACTATTCATTATAAAAGTCAATATGTCAAACTATTAAAAATCTTAATTTTTATTCAAAAAAATATTTACCACAGTTATTTAATATTATTTTTTAACTAAAACACTATTATATATATTTTAATAAGGTGGAGATTTTTGCACTCCACCTATTTATTTATGCACTCCTTTTGTTTTTTAAAATTACATAATTACCCTTTTGTTTAGAATATTATTTTTCATCAACTACTATTCTTAAACTATACTCATTTTAATTTTTTAATATAAATTTACTATTTAATATTTAAAATTATAAAACTACTTGTGCTTGAACTTTTTTTTTTCATTAAAAAACTTAGAATAGTGAATTATTTTTTATAAGCATTTTTTACCTTTTAATTTATTTAGATAATTATAAAACTTGCACAAATTATAAAAAAAAAAATTATGAATAGTTTTTAAATTTTTAGTTTTACCAACAGTTTTTTAATATTATATGCACATTATTTTATTTTTATTTTTCTTATCATAATTTTTAAAAAAATAATTACATGATTAAAAATATATATTATAAGAATTTATGAAAATTTATCATATAAAAAATTGTTGTAATTTTAATTTTTAAAACAAGTGTTATAACATATTATAATTATCAATAATTAATAATAAAATAGTAAGTACTACATTTAAGGCAAAAATGTTCTCAATTAATGTTTAGAATTTTTTTTTATCACACTTCACTATTAATATTTTTAAAATTTAAGGCACAAATGCTCTCAATTAAATATTTACTTTATATTAGTAAAATTTTCTGAATTAATCTATTTATTATTTATTAAATGATAAACCATATTTATGAAAAAAAATAGTTTTTTGAGGTTCTAAAAAAGATATAAATTCTTAATGAATATATTTTTTATTTTAAGAAAATAAAATTGATATTTATATTTATGTGTACGATAATTTATTTTCATTTTTAAGTGTTAGATATAATTATTTAAGGAGTTTTAGATTTTATTTATTTTTATATTTAATTAGAATTCTTATTTTCATTTCTACATATAAATTAAGATGTAATTTAAACTAATTAGTTGACTTAAATTTTTTATATTTTCCATCATTGTCGTAAACAAGGAAAATATAATTATTATAATATTTTTTATTGATTCTATTACAAAATATTTCTATATTTTTATTATTTTAGCAATTAGGAAAATACTTACTCATTGAAATTGAACAATATAATATAAATAATATAAATAATAACTAATTTATTCAAAATTAAATTATAATTTATATATCAAATTTCTTGTAAACAAATTAAAAATTATATGAATAAATATAAAAAAGATGTGTTCAATCATTTAGCATTTAAAAATAATTTATACTTATTTCATTTAAATAATGTAAGTAATATTTTCTGAAAAAATATAAATATGTAATTTAATTAAATAAAATAATTTTTTGATCCGAAAATATTTTTAAATGGTAAAAATTTAAAATAATTTATTTTTCATATGAGTTGCAATTTATTTAGATAATTAACAAATAGAAAAATTTAAAAATTACAATAAAAATAAGATATCCAAGTTTGGGATATTTATATAATTTCTACTTTAAAAACATAAAAATGGAGTGCGGATATAAAGTGGTGAAGTGCAAAAATCTCTATCCATTTCAATACGACTCAAATTCTAAAAGTATTTATTTATCAGTATTTTTCAACCTTAAATCACTCAAAATATTCTTTCCAAACCATTAAAAAATTTAAAAATTACAGTAATTACTTAGTATTATTTTTTTAACTAAAACACTATAATACATATTTCAATGTACTGATCTAATAATTTTAAAAATCAATCGTATTATAACTAAAAAATTATAGTTGAAAAAATTAAAGAAATAAAATTAGTGTGATATATTTATTTTTAATTTATTTAGTTATTAATATTTATCACAATTATTTAGTATTATTTTTTAACTAAAACACTATTATACATATTTTAATACTACTTAAATTCTAAAAGTATTTATTTATCAGTGTTTTTCTACCTTAAATCACTCAAAATATTCTTTTGAAACCATTAAAAATTTTATAATTACAGTAACTATCTAGTATTATATTTTTTAACTAAAACACTATTACACATACTTCAATATTAATCTAATAATTCTAAAAATAAATCTTATTATAACTAAAAAATTATGGCAGAAAAAAATTAAAGAAATAAATTTAATATATTTTATTTTTAATTTATTTAATTATTATTTTATTGTAATTATTTATTTAATAATTTTATTTTACAGTCCGTGCATTGTGCAGATTCACGACTAGTTAGTATTATTTGTTGATAATGATTGTAATATTTTTAAAAAATAGAAGATTAATTCATCGAGTCAAATGTCAAATTATGGCAATTTGTCTTAACAATAATAATAACAATACAATAATAAATCATGTAAAATTGTATAGTTCTATTGTTATAAAATTAAATTAATTGTTTAAAAAAGCAAACGATGATGAATTCTAAAGCAATATAAATTTTACCTCTTGTTGCATTCGTGAATGCACTAATCTTGACAATTGTGAAGGAGTTATAGGAATAATTTCTGTATCAAATTCTCCTTTTATGACATCCTGTCCATAGAAAAAAAAAATGCAGTGAAAATTCACATTTTATTAATTAATTAAAAACATAAAAATATGGTCTTATTGATTCTTAGCAAAATTAAAATTTCCACATTAGACCATTTAAATAAAAATGATAATGAGAGTGGACAAGGACATATATTAACTCTAATATTTTATAAAAAAATAAGACATAATAAAAAGAAATTTTGACGGTATTTTTTTTAATTGAGAACCAAATATTGTCATTTTATACTTTTAAAAACAAAGTAATACAATTAATTAAACAACAAAAATTCAAATAAATAATGTCAATATGCTATATAAAAAATTACCTCTTTTACATCTAGACATTCGGATAATTCTTGATGCGTAAAAGGATGGAACTTTTTCTTTTTATTTTTTTTATTTTTCTTCCTCTGACCAAAAAAAAAGATAACAAGTAAATAATTGAACAAATAATAATAATAATAATAATAATTTTATATTTATTGATTCGAGTGGTTAAGAAAATATTGCAACCTCCAAAAAGTCAATAACCTACAGTGAAGAACAAAATTTTTAAAAAATATTTTGATGTTACAATCTTCCTATAATTACATGGCTAATTTATTTTCAATGAAAATAATTAGGGTTGCTTCGTTTCCTGCAATGTCCATAAACTACACACATGTACTAAACTAGAATCAACACTAATATCTCTATTTTGTTGAATGCATAAGTAATAAGAATGGATTTGATTAAAAAAAAACTGCAAGAAATCTCTCAAATTGCATGAAAATTTATGTATTAGATCAAATGAGCTTTAAAAAAACAAATTTGACATTTGGAGCATTAACATCTTTGGTGTTCATAATATTACCATATCTATAAAACCTTACAAATATAAATTTAGCTTTGATACATAATTACTTGAATATAAAAATTAAAATTGAAAATTGAAAATTAGGAAAATGAGTTTTTATCACCCAAAAACAACATATATAATTTTTTGAAATGTTTCAACACATCTATACTATAATAAGAATATATGAAAATAAAAATGTTATAAACACTAATAAACAATAAAATCGAACCCAGATACTTAACAAAAAGAAACAAGATCAAACTTACCATTATTTTGAAAAAAAAAAACTCACAAGAATCCGATACTTGAATTTCTATGCAACAGTTCTTTTTCGAGCCGATAAATGCTAAAACTTAAGTTAAACTAAAATGGTTAGAGAATGAATGAAATTATATTAATATAAAATCAAGTATAAAATAGATAACGAATAATAGTTCTTACTACTGATAGTTTATTGAATTTATAAGAGGAAAAAATTTAATATTTTTAAAATAATAAATAGTTAAAATAAAACCGTGCCGATAATATATTTACTATATAACACAATTACTTTTAAAACTCATGAAATTATGTTGCACTAACCCTAAGTTTTAGAAAATGTGTTAGATTAGACATAGTTTTAATCCTAAACGATGGAAATGACAAGGCTAATTTTGTAAACATTCTAAATGATCAAGACCTAACAGTAATTATTGAGATTCTAGGTATTAGTTTAGCAATAAGAAAAAATTAGAGGTATTAACAAAAGAAAAATCAAGAGAGGTGAAAAAAAAATATTTACATTTCTCTGTTGTTGGTCATTAAATTGATAGTTATCTTCAAACTGGGAAACGGCCATAAGGAATCTGTGGGTCCCACTTTTTTTCCACCAACCGTTTTATTTTTTCCTTACCTTACAGTGGCCCCAATGGATAGCCTAGCCGTTTCAAAGTCCTAAGGACCCCCCTGACACGTAGGAATCATGCAGGAGACCTCAGCAACCGCGTGGGGTCTGGCTGGAGCCCATCTTTAATTCCACGTGTCAAGCAGTGATTACACCGGTGACATAAAATCTTGCTACGATGCGTGACCTTATCGCTACCCATGTAACGCAACACCTGTAAGCTTCAAATATGTCCAAATTTTTAAGGTATTTTTTTTCTTTTAACCAAAAAAAAAAAAGGAGAAAACAGAAAGGTCAAACGGAAGAGAAACAGTTCGAGTCCGAGAGAGAGAGAGAGAGAGAGAAGAGATATGGCTACAAAAGACGAGTCCCCAGAAGCTCCTAAAACGTCGTCGAATGCGAAGGTAAAGATCCTTAAATAATCTCGCAACCTACTTTGATTTTCAAAGATTATTGTTTTTAGGGTTTTGGTTCTTGTCGAGAACTTGCAAGAAAGTCAAGGAAAAAGGATCCAGCTTTTTTATTATTGTTATTGTTTTTTAAGCTGTTCTTGAGCAGTTTCTTCTTTCGTTCTTGGATTTTCTTGGTAACCTAACACTCGTTACTTAGATTTACGTTTTGGGTTCCTTTTTTTTTAATTTAAATTTATGTTCTTTAAATTTAAATTAGGTCTTGATATATTTGTTGATTTATTTTTTATTTTTTTATTATGATCGAGGTTAAGATTAGTTTGTAGATGTAGATGATAGGTTGTGCTTTGCTTTGTGTATGTCATGCTAATATTGGACGTAGCTCAAGATTTCTTTCACTTAGATTATGATTGTTAAAAGTGGTCCACTTTGCAGAGTTAGATGTTCAGAACACGATATGAATTCTAAACTTTACATTCTGATTGTTGAAAGTGGTACATAGATATATTCGGAAAACCATGTGAATTCGAACTGTAGGGTTTTGATTTATTAACAGTGCTATAAATTTCGTGTTAAAATGGGCTTGGTTATGTATTTTTATGGTGTCAATAGGTGCGCTGTGTTTGCTTCTTAGAGTGTGGGATCATTTTTCATAATTTGCCATTCTATCCATTGGTTATCACTTCAAACATTGTCTCCAAAGTGTATTAAGCTAAGCTTCAATGTGAACAAGATTGTATTAGTAGAAGGGAATAAATACGTGATTAAGGCTGCTATATCTCACAAATATGTATTATTTTTCTTCTTTAATTCCTAGTATTAAATTAAACTTGTATAAGTAGCAGCTCTGCTTTTGCTTCAAATGATTGTTATTAAGTTATTGCCTTCCCATTATATTTTTGACTAGTAAGGAAACGGAAAGAAAGAGATGCTAAATTTATTATTTAATTATTGTGATGACAGAATTCACGTGGGGCAGTGCGGTCTGTTGATACGTATGCTGCACAGTGTGAAAAATGCATGAAATGGAGAGTGATTGCAACCCAAGAAGAGTACGAGGAAATTCGAAGCAAGATCTTAGAGAATCCCTTTGTTTGTGACAGAAAACATGGTGCATCATGTGACGATCCTGCTGACATTGAGTGCAATTCAACTCGAACGTGGGTCATTGACAAGCCAGGCATCCCAAAGACCCCAGAGGGTTTTAAGAGGAGTTTGGTGCTCAGACGAGATTTTTCCAAAATGGATGCCTACTATATCACCCCCACAGGAAAGAAACTAAGAACGAAGAATGAAATTGCAGCTTTTTTAGAAGCAAATCCAAAGTACAAAGGTGTATCAATTGAGGATTTCAACTTCACTTCTCCTAAGGTAATGGAAGAAACTGTCCCTGAAGATGTGAAAAAGGCTAGTGCTAGTGTTAGCAGTAAAAAAAAGGCATCAAAGGATGCAGCTTGAGCTGGAGCTGGTATGTCACTGAGCTGTTTCTAAGGTGAACTTGCCGTTGGGTGTTGTATTTTTAGGAGATAAGTCTGATGAGCATTTCCTGATCATTTTACTTATATTTGCGGATTTTCTTGAGTCAATACATTTTGCAGACGATGGTAGAACTATGGGATAGCTGTAAGAATAACATTTATTTAACTAGGTTGATGGCTTTTACCATTGATTGTATTGGCTATTTGTCTAAACGTTGGATATACTATTTGCTTTGTTTGAAACTCATCTCTATATACATGAATGAGATCTGAGGAATGAGAGCACAGTTTTGAAGGAATTATTATTATGCTTTTGTAGCACATGGATTGATTGATACTTGCCCCTCAGCCACAGATGATATGGTAGGTGCAAATCATTGTAAGGAACAATGTTTCCATACATGTTAAATCGCCTTTAAAGGGTTAAGATTTATTTTGCCAGGTAAATTTTGCTAGAAAAAAATTTCATTTCATTGAATATTATGGTACATATATGCTTCTTCCTGAATTACCATGAAATGTTCTGTACAAATTGTGTAACTAAGAATTATATGTACAGTACCAAGCTAAAATAAAATTAGCAGAGACTTGTTTGAACGACTACGGTCCTCAGCTGTTAGTGTCCTCAGCTGTTAGTGTCCTCAGCTGTTAGTGTCGCCTTCAAAATCTGCTACCACGATTTATCAAATATGACTCACAGGGATCCTCTGTAGAAACCATGTAACTGAGGTTTTATAGTTTTTCAGTACCGCAGAAAGAATTATGTATACATTTCCCAGTAACTCAAGTCAAATCTAATGCTTAGCCTTTACACTAGTCGGGTTTCGTATATTCAAGCAACATGTGTGGTGATCTGTAAATTTTTACAAGCGTCCAGTAAAGGACCTCTTCAACTCCAAGCTCATCTTCTGCTCTTGCAGCATATATATCCTCACAAATGGCTATCAACCTACATCATGTAATAGTTTCTATGAATACATGCAGGAGAAAACAAGTGCAACATGAAGATTCAGCATTCATAGTTTTTGCTTTTGATGTTATACTAAAGCAAGTTGTGCGCCCAGTTAAGCTTATTTTTTATGTTACTCAATTTCTATAGCAAAACTTTCCATTCGAATCACAAAAATGTAGTATGGTTTCTTCCTCCTAAAAGAGAGGCCATGTTAAGGAAAGTTTGTACCTGTCACAAGAAGGCAGATTTTCATATGGTATTCTCATTCTTAGGTCTGAGCATTGAAGTCTGATAAAGCGGCCTACAGCAAGCACAAAAGTTATATAAAGGCCCCAAATGCTGAATTTGCTGATTGTGTCGCCTAGAATACCCTCTGCAACAGCATGATAGCATATTATCAAAAATTGAAATCCATTTCACCGATTATCACATCTATCGCAAAGAGTTGCTTGTGAAACTTACGTGGTGGAGTTTCCTCAGACATTATAATGGCCATGGGTCCTGCCAACCCTCCACAGCCTTCGACATCAGATGAATTGATATTATGAAATGACCACCAGCTAAAATTTCCATGATTCATGATGAGATCTGCACTGACTGCACTTACCTGCAAATTTGTTGTTTGTTTTACTAGTGTTTTCAAAAGAAATAATAATAACAAAGCCACCACCTTGGAAAGCATTATTGATCTTACAATGGCTTGACTCCCCCTTTGAGATACAATCATATGAAAGATGTAACCTCGTACACCACAATCATATGAAAGATGTAACCTCATGCACCATAGATCTTACAATGCCATTTTTTAATCATCATCAAGATAGATATTGAAAGAACAAAAATGCCTTATTGCTCTCTAGAGCTTGCAATATGAAAGGCCTCATGCATTAGCTAGACCAACCATTATGTACCAATTCAATAATAAATTAACTTCCAATTAGTGAAACTAATAGCTCAAGATAGCATTTGAATATCTCAATTTATTAAAGAAATCATCTAAAGAAGCGTCAGAAGGACTCAGCAATTACTTTCAGCGGCAACAATGACCAAACATTTAATAATTATCAAGACAGCAAAAAAGAGAACAGGACCACAAACCAACGAATGGTGAAATATGGAAAACAGATTCATTTCAAAGCTGCACACAAACAGGCACACACATGCAAAAGGTCTAAGCTTCTGACAGGATGAAGAAAACTAGATAGAAGCGTAAGATACCTCTTGCTCCAGAGGCCTGCCATCACCAGAACCAGTAGCACGCAAGTATCTTGGATAGAGATTATGCAACCTAAAGCTGGTTGTAGAACCATTAAGAACTTTCTGGATGTCTGATCGTTTTGGAAGATCCACAGGATCCATAAATTTCTCATATTTTACAACTTCCTTGCCCTTTGGCCTATCTCTGGTTAGTACCCAAATAAAAATAATATCCAAATCCAAATCCCAGTCAAGGGACTCGATAAACCTCATCTGAACCACATCAGGGACAAGCCACAGCATACTTGCATCTGCTTGGCAGCATATCAACTGAATATCATTCTTATTATAAATATCCAAATAATGATGGGGATCTAGATCAACATCTGAATTGACATTGTCCCATGGGAGTTTTTCACAAAGAGTGGTTTGATATAATGTTAACCTTCCACCCACGGTCTTGATATCCAGCTGAACACTGGCATCTTTAATGGGGTTTGCAGTATTTGTTGGGTTGCCACTGCTGTATATCTGCAAGGGGAGATAAAAAATTTCATGATGCACTACATTATTTTACATTGCAGCACAGACGAGTGCACATACTCATATATGGCAAAGCCCTACTTTTTTTTTCTCAGATAACAACAGCATCAATAAAGCAACTAGGTATTGCTCTGTTTTCAAAAATTCACCAAGGCACATGTATCATGTTGGAAACTAATCATGTATTACAAATTTCTTACCAGCATAGGAGCCCATATAACACAGATCAATATGAAGAACAGGCACATCCCATTGCAACATTTGGTACACATTGTTTGTCTCTCTCCTGGTTTGTGTGTAGCTCTATTCAAGACATTATCGCATTTAACAAGGTATAGACTTGCATGTATGTCCTCCAGCTAAAAGAAAAAGCTATTCGTCAGTCCTAAGAATGAGATTGCAATAAGTGAAAAATAGCTACTGAGAATAAAGTCTGAGACAAGATAACAATAGTGACTGGATCAATGAAAATAAAACAGAAATAGAAAAATGACCAAATGAGAATAATACTAGTGGATGCAACTTCATATGGAATCATGAGAACAAGAGAAACTCCATATCAAGTTATAACAACAATTCAAAAAAATTCAAATGGTAATCCATTTTAAGCAGTACTTTAAAAGTGCATATTTTCTAGTGACAAACATATTAGCTAAAAAGACATACCTTTCTAATGAATCTATTTTCTCTAAGAAGGAAAGTGCTAAAACACAAACAACAATAGCAACATCATCAATGACAACAATGATAATTCACAAACATCACAATTATATTTAGGGGAGAAAAATACTATTGCAACTGCCAGTTCGTGGAAAGCAAGATAAACAATGATTATAAAATATTCTCAAATTACCTTCAGCCAGTCATACATCGTCAAAGATGTGGTTGTACATGACCAGTCCAGCACACATCGTAATTCATAAAGGAATGGCAAAGCACGATAGAGTCTATAGCCTAAATAATTAATACGCGATACTTGGCTTGTTAGAAACTGTCGATACAATGTGCTCTTATGAGGAATCCCATAGCGGATTTGTATTGCCTGAAGTGCCAGAGAGATTGCTTTTGCAAGAAATATGGCACGGAGCGCTAGCCCTGTAGCATGTTCTTGGGGAGGTTCCAACTGCCAAGCATACACTGTGACTGAATATGTGAAGAGGATGAGGTTGAAAATATAAAAGACGACTTTTCCGGTGGCAAATGAACAGAGGTAAATTATGCGATCAAGGACAATTAAGAAAAAGATGACCTGCGTGTAGAAAGCCCTTGAAACAGTTAAAAACAAAGATAAAATAGGAAAGCCACATGAACTCAGGAGAATGAAAATTCTGCTGTTACATGTTAGCAAGCCAGATAAAAAAATAGAAAGTTGCAAAATATACTCAGAATTAAGTAACCGTGGCTCTCTTTCTCTCTCTCTCTCTCTCTCTATGATTTAATGAAGTCAAAAGCATGTATTATATACATCATCACCGGAAAATAGCTTGTCTCACTTTAAAGTGTGCAAAATCCGTTTAAAGTTTTCCCAAGGGAGGCACCAGCTAATTAACGACATGGGCTCAAGAATGGAAATATTAGATGATTAATAGATATTGACTCGGTCATATCCCTAGTCATATGTTCTCAATCATTATTTTGAGCTTCATGCATTTTCTAAATTACAGTGCATGGTAAAAAACAAAACAAGGTAGCGATAGAAACTTACCATCAAGATAGACACAAACTCTATTGGAAACTGATCTTCAAGCTGATACACATCTAGAAATTCACTTCTATGCTTAATGACAGATTGGTAGAACGTTGCAACTAAGAAGAATACACTCAAATCTGCACCAAAAATATAGGCATACAGATCAATTTCTCTTTTGCCTCCCCCAATGACAGAGACAATAGGGTATGGAAACCCAATCTCTTCAGCAAACCCATCATCTCTGGCTTTAAGAATCTCCCTTGCCACATCAGCTGCAGGAGTCAATGACTTGTACCATTCTGCTGACGTGCAGCTTGTCAAAGAGGAGGCATATACCACCTCAAGAACAACCAATGCCATGTTTGGGTTTTCTTCACTCCTTTCAATGCTTTGGACATGAATTCTACTAGCAAATGGACAACGATTCAGGCTTTTCTCTTCGCATCTCTCATCATGAACGATTTTCAGCAATTGGTTTATACCAGACCCAATTCTCTCTGGCTGAATTCCATCTTCTGGCCATGATTGCACATCCAATGACACCTGTATAAAATATGGAGGTGACTCTGCCCCCTGTGTCAATGATTTCCAATATCTAAATATGCTTCTGATTATCAACTTCACCATACTTGTCATTACATGTAGCAATTCCTCTGCCTTTTCGCCCCAGCTATAATCCAGATGAACCTCTTCTCCATGCAGAGAACTTCTTCTATAAAACTTACTGCCCATAGATGGTGTCCATTCACCATCTTTTGCGGTTATAGAGCTCTGTAGGAGGGTAAATAGGTAGACAAGAAACAGAGGCAATGAACTGATAACAAAGGATGAGCTGATTTTATGCGCAGGAAATCCCAAGTCGCGAAGTAGGACCAGATCAATTGTCAACCCACAATGTTGGATGATAATTTGGTACAGATACTCAAGCAAAATGTACACTTCAGTGTAAATCAGCATGACAACCCAGAAGATGTAACTTGGGCCAGTGTTTACACATAAAGCATACAAGAAGAGAGCTGCAAGATACACCATTGAGAGCAAACTAAAATTCCAAAGAAACACAATAATAAAACAACAATAACATACAATATCAGTATTGGATTGCATTTGGGACCACACATGTCGGAAGATCCTTCCTATCTGCAGACTTGTAGCATCAGAACTCATTTCCGACTGCAAAGAAGTTGAACGGTCCAATTCCAAATTTACATGCTTATTCTTCGGGCTCTCCATCCCATTATGTACCCCATTTTCAGAAAAGTGCTCACTTGTATCTGAATCTTCTGGGATATTCAACAAGCTCACAAGGTTGTTGACTGCTTGATTTCCAATAGACTGCACTTGGGAAACACCATCTCCTATAAGCTGAACTGCAGACTTCAAAGCATTTTCCTTTGATTGGCCTCCTTTTTTTCCAGAATCAAAATTTATGCTATCAGTTGATTCTTGTCTGATCTCAGTGATCTCACAAATAGAAGACTCTAAAGAATATTTTGGAGACATTTCTCTTCCTAGGCTTTCTGCATTCAAACTAACTGGAGATTCATTCATTTCAAAAGGAAATTGTGAATCCTCATTATTTATCTGCTCTTGTTTCCTGAGGATTCCTTCATCTTTCTCAGGGCTAGCAGAAGCCCTTTTAGAAGTATAAGAAGTACTCCTTTTCCTTAGGCCTTCTCTGTCAGGGGAAGTGTCATCACAGTTAGTAGTTGAGTTGATGCTGTGAAGCTGAATTTGCAAGTTGAGCATTTCAGATTTCATCTTCTCTACTTGCAAGTTACGCTGGCGTTTTTCCTCCTCAGATTCACGAATATGTTGTAACTGTGCAGTTTTCCACGCAGCTTTCTTCTCTTGCTCGCGCACGATGGCCCCAAGTTGCTCTGCTTCAAGATATCGTGACACATAATCAAATTCACTAGAGGAGAACATATAGGACTGCAGCGATACCAGCATAAATATGATAATTTCAACAAGTGCAGATCTTGCAGTAATTCGAAAACCATAGTCATACTTATAAAATCCAATCATCTCATATATGTAACCAATTGTCTCACACTTCCCAGAACTAAATGCACCAACAAAAGGAGATTGATAGGCAAGAGACAGAACAATGAGAGCAAAGTTGTATATGCGCAAGAGTCTGAATATCTTGTTCTTCTTCTTCAGAATTACAAGTCTCATCCGGAAAAAAACCAGAGCAAATGCAAGATAACCCAGGTGCAGGATGTCATACTCCAGTGTTCCAGTAATCAGTATCAAGCAAAGCACAAGATCCAATAGATGACAATAGCAGTAAAGTCTCATGTAGTCAAGAAAAGTCCACATGCTTTTAGTTTCAAAGGAGAGATCCTTCCAAACAAATGTATTTTTACGTTGAGACATCATTTGGCGGTATGTTGATGAGGCTGAGAGACTGGACAGGCGATCAGCACGGAGTTTGAAACAGGCAAACATATAGACCACAAAATAGTTGGCAAGCATGCGTGAATCATCCACGATTAGTCCTACAGAAAACATGGTGCTTATAATTAACTTATGTAAATGATGCATTTAACAATAGAAAGCCCTATAGATAATCTTCCAATATATGTTTTTAATATGGCAAGGAGATTAAAGTAAGCCGAATGATTAAATAATTTTAGCCTCTTAACAAGAATAAAGGCCTTTTTGAAGTAAATGTTCAGACAGACTATTTTGAGAAGCTGCCAACTTCCTAAGGAATGGAAAGAGACAATAAACACATTTAAGTATGCTGCATTATTTCTAAAGAAACAAATTGTAAAATGACAGAGTGTGAATACCCAGCCAACAGTTCCTGCAATAGTGAAAATAAAGAGCTGAGCTGTTCCAGCAGTCATGACAAAATATATCAGGCTCAGTTGCGGTGTGCTGATTCAAAGGAAAGATACTCTTCCAGATGGCAAAGTACTCCAGGATGAGAATAGAGGCAAACAAGGTGACAACTATGGGCCACAGCTTCCGTATGATATGGCGATTTACAAGAATACAAGCAGCAAGCAATGCAATATATAGCATCGAGATGGCATTCAACAAAGTAAAGCTGGCAAGAAGCAATGCAATCATGTTTATTTCAAGCCCAAAGAGGTTAAACATATTCTCCATCCAAAACTTCATATATAATTTCAAGAGGGTCTTCTGTGTTTCAAATCTTTCCTTTTTCAATGCAAGAATCCTCTTCTTATTCCACTTATGACTCTCCTTGGTGCTTCCCCAGATATATCCAAAAGAAAATATTCTGGTGCCGCCGCCCACAGAACCACCTGTTTTATTGGAAAGAATATTAGGTGGTTGAGTAAGACTATACTCTGATGGTGCCTTATTTTCATCAATGGTTACAGAACCATTTGGAATTTCATTTTCATCCGAAACAAACAATGGACAAGGCTCTTCCCACTTTCCTTTATCTTGAAAAGCATTTGGCATTTTCTCCAACCAATGGAAAACATTGTACTGAAGAGTGCAAGCAGCAATTACTAGCACTTTTCCCCTCAATCCCGACTCTAGCCCCCAAAAACCTGGCTCATATGCACGGAAACCCAAGAAAATGGAAAGCTCAGAGTGCTTTTGTCCAGGAAACATTTCAGTCTGTCTACCCCACATCTGGAATAAATACTCAGATATCACTAACAGTCCCGTGTAC
Organism: Mallotus repandus; assembly: GCA_949671775.1. Classification (NCBI taxonomy): domain Eukaryota; kingdom Viridiplantae; phylum Streptophyta; class Magnoliopsida; order Malpighiales; family Euphorbiaceae; genus Mallotus; species Mallotus repandus. The sequence goes on along the minus strand of CATIWM010601332.1, from coordinate 9,547 downwards.
AACAGGAATGATTTGGATGGTATTCGAGAAAGTTTGGGTAAAGTTGAACACATTACAAGGCCGAGTAAATATACAAAACCAAATGCACTAACTGGAGACAAAGAAGCATAGAATAATGCAATAAACAAGATCTTCTGACTGTGCCAAATTAGAAACCTCTTGATGAAACCAAATACCCCAGAATCCAATGGATCAGAATCGTTGGACCTGTTATACTTGCTCTGTCTCCTCTCGTAGCTATAAAGTTGCATCACTATCAAGATCGCCAGAGATTCCCAAACATTTTGCAATAATGAAGCCTCTGTGTTGTAGCCCAAATAAAAGTACAGATCTATGAACCTGGAAAGCCACATCTCAAAGTGGGGAAAACTGCTCAAGCCATAGATGGAGACAAAAACTATGATCGCATATGCTTTTAAAGGGAACCACAAACGCCTTTTTGTTTTTTCAACAAGTTGCCTTCCAATTATCCAAACAAGGAGCAGGAATATATACCCAAATGACATGTAATTGGGTGTTACCAGGTATACTGCAAGAAGAATAGTTAGAAAAGCAATGTAGGTTCCACATGATCGATACACGGATAGAAACTTCTGCCCAACTGCACCAAGGAATGCTGCTATCCTACTCTCTGAAAAACAGACAAGAAAAAAAATAAGTTTACTAGATTTAAATGTAGTATGGCACATGCAAATCGCAAGCTCATCTAAACAAGGTAATGAGATATAGATGAATTTATACCATACGAATGATAATCATGGCTGTATTTGGCTGTTGGCGAGGCATATACTGACAATAGGACTGACTTACTCAGACCTGCTTTCAAGATGCTAAATCCAACAGGAGGGCTTGGAGTGTTCTGTACAATTGCAGAGAATGAAAATAACATCTCAAAACCATGGTTATGAATGGCACAAAAGCAAGCAAGCAGCGCTATTTCCAAAAACTCCCACGAACTATCTTGCTTAAGAAGGCCTGCACCAATTCCAACACAATCATTTCATATGTAATTGTTTCTGTTAACTGGTTAGAGTTATATGAATTTGATAACTGACAAACAATTGTATATCAGATTGTGCAAAGAAACCAATTAAACAAATGCCAACCTAACTGCAGCAAAACTTCCACAGTTGAAGAACCTGTTTGCTCCAAAGTGTGAGAGATTAAATCAATTTGAAGAATGTACAAGAGTGCAAAGTGAGCTTCACAAAGAAGAATCAAGGATTGTCGTATCTTTCGGCTGATGTCGTGGCTCAGAAGATATATCAAGAAAAATATCACTGAAGCATAGGTCAGAACAACACAATAGTTAGAAAATTGGACAAACTTACATTTATGACAAATTGCCACATGCTGAACATGCTCACATGCATATTTGAATGATGTGTCTTAAGATTACATGAATTTACAGAAAAGTTGTACAAAGTTTTTCTTTTATAGAACTCACTGTAAATAGCATGGATAAAACCAGGTTTCATGGCAATGAGGAAAATAAGTGCCAGCATAATAGCCCGAGAACATTTTCGCAGTCCCCATGCAACTGTAGCCACAATCAACACCTTTGTATCTTCTTCAACTGTAATGAAAGAACATGATGCCAAAATTACATAGACAAAGTGTTATTCTGATAAGTTAATATTACTGGATTTAATGCTGGAACATTTTAAGTATGAAAGCATTCCAAAGCAGTGGACTTTTGAACAAAAACAATCATAAGAAAATGGTTGATCTATTAGTGATTTCAGAGATGAAACATGAAAAGTCAATCAATAATGCGAGCTTAAATATCCAATTAACAGAATTTAGTATAATCTTAAGCAAATTCCTCTATAATATTTCTTTATTGGTTTAAGAAGCTCAAAAGGGATTGCACATAAGAAAAAAAAGCAATGCAGCTCAAGTTAAAGCAATAGGTAGAGAATCAATAAGTAGAGGACTGAAATAGAAAACAATATAAACCGGTATATAGTACTTTTATGGCTTGCCTATCACCAAGCTTGACCTAGACAAACAGGTGGATAATCAATACCCTTTTAAAATAACAAGATGGAATACAGATAGTAAAGAAGAAAACTATTAAGATAAAAATAAAGAACACAACATCTAGATATCAGCAGGACTCAATTAATCAGCAAGTGTTCATCATAATTACTTGGTTACAGTTAAAGTGTTCATTTCATTACCTTCTACAGAGGAGTTTTCATTTGGAGGGCGATTAGTCTCATCGGATACATAGAGAAAAACACAGTTATTCACAAGATTCCCCAGAGCAACCAAAATGCCAAGAAAAAATTGCGCAAGCAAAAAGAATCCAGGAATGGGATAGTGCCACAATCCAACCATCTCCCAAATTTTCATATCCTGCATGCAATCCCAAGATAACTCTAGAAATTCTAAGTCATCATTATAGGCAACATTAAATTTAGAAGAGATGAATACCTTCCCAAGCTTCCTGGTCAAGAGTGAAAAAGCTACGTTGAATATATAAGTGCTAATTGCCCAAAAGAGAATGAAGACAAGAAGCAGTCCATTCAACCGGTGCATACGGAATACAGAAGGGAAAGCAAAAATAATATAGCCTACATATGCAAGCAACCCAAATGCGCATATGCTGGAAAAATGAAAACTCCAGTACGAAAGCGCAAACAAGGAGACCTATCAAATAGAGTACAACAAGGCAAGCAATTTAATATAGATAAATTCAAATGGAAGGAATATTAATTTCATTAACAAACTTCACAATACGATTAAAAAAGTTCATATGGAATATAGGATAATGAAAAACAGGAAAATGCATACAATTTTCCAGTTATAAGTTTAGTTGACCAAGAATTTGCTATAATGTTTCAAATCCATTAGTAGAGCCAAAAAGAAATCACCCAATCACAAATTTGAAATTTAATCTTTTATTGCATTTTTATTACATTCAAGAAATTGCAAAATGATTTTGGCTCTAATAATTGAGCACATCTTATTAAGGCCTCCAAGTTTAAACCTTTTCTTCCATCCAATAACTATAACATAATAGTGAGATGGACTAATTTAGAAAGAAGGCAATAACATGTAGTTTATGAATATGTACCGGGAAACCGTACGTGAAAAAGTTGATACTGAAGGTCCGGAAAACTGCTCTCCTTAATAAAACATTGGTATGCCTGACACCAGATCTGCAAATTATTTACAATTTCAGTTGCAAACGAAAAAACTATAAGAAGTTCTTTACATCTAGTTTAATCCTCAACCCAGAACACTTGAATAGATCATCAATCAGTCAACACATTACCCTGCATAGAAGCAAAGTCTCACACATAAAGAAGTAACAATAGTGTTCCATTTGAAAAGCGGAGAGTTATCATTTAACTTTTGATTAACCTTCAAACCCACAATATCGTATTACATGTAATAGTGTCACAGCATGAAGAGTAAGAACATTGGAAGGAAACAATAAAAGTTGTTTAAGAGAGAGAAGCTGCCCCAATCAATGGATGTTCTAAGTATTACCTAGATTCACGAATGAAAAAGGAATGTCTCAAGGGGAGAAGTTGCTCAGTCAAATTACTTTCTCTTGTAGACATAATGAAATCCATTTCCTCCAAATCACGCTTAACAAAGGATAGCTGCATCAGGATCAGAAGAAGGTATAAAACCAATTCCATGCAAATAACCTTGAGAGACCACTAGCTTAACACTTGAACAATTTGAAGAATAAACCCACAAATCACTTGAAAACTTCTTAATCCAAATCACAGATGAAAGATATCAATAAACAATTATGGATGATATTTGATTGTTAAGCAAGCATTTTGACTTGCCAGCACTGATAAATCACATAATTTGGAAAGATATTCACCAAATTGTTGACATTCCCAACAAACTGCTGCTCCAACTAAATTTTCCATCCAATCTCATGGAGGGAGGGTAATCAAAAGAAATGCCCCAAATACTGTTTGAAAATTATTCTTTTATGAAGCATATTCACCCTGTAAAACAACAAGGCTACTGGCACCAAATAGCATAATAACTAACTTGCTGATTGAAAGTCCTTTCAAAATAAAAATAAAAAACCAAAACACACCAACCATAGACATAAAGAGAACCTACAGGCCATCTTTCTCCAAAACCATAAACAGAAAATGAAGCAACAAATATTTCATTTAAATTTCTCAATAGAACTTCAACCTTCTTCATCAGCTAATAACATTGCCTCATTCCCCTTAAATAGATATCTTCCTACATTTTTACCAATTTGTTCTCAAATTTTGTAAACAGCATATCTTAAAAAGGATTTGAGAGAAAAAGAGAAGGCATAATCAATCTCATTCAACAGTATTGGAAGTCAAAGTATTTAGAAAGACCTGATTGCCTCATTAAAAGGTGTTCACATAATGTAAAAATTCTAATAGGTGATCACCTCCTTTAAGAGTTAATAGTTACACCTCCATGTAAAATCTGATGCTTCTTCTGATATCAAAATATGGACTTAAGACCCACAATTACAGAATATTGAAAAGCTATAGTTAGAAGAAAATTTTTCTTAATACAATTGAAAACATATTAGATAACCCGAATTCTAAATAATAAGAATACAATCATGCATATATATGATACTATTATGAATATAGTTCTGCTAAACTCTAAGGGATACATACCATGATGTAGAAAAGGACAAGGGAAACACCAGAACAAATTTCAGGCCACTCTGTCTTTCTAGATATCTTGAAAAGACCAATAAAATCAGCTATCCAGTGAAATAAACTGGGGACTTCTAGAGGAAGCTGATAGACATAAAGCAGGATTATGTTAAAGCCTGCATACAGCTGAAGAGGCCTCCACCACCTTGAAGATCATTATAAATGAGCATTAGACTTTCATAAGACTAGCACGTTAGAATTTATCAAAACTTTTACATGCATTGGGACATGTTGAAGTGTGTGTTTAAAAGACAGTTATAAAGACAGGGTAAAATGGTTATATATCGACAAAAGAGATCACCTGAAAAGTCCTAGAAAATTGCTTGTCAGAGACCAATCCACAAGACCTGCACAGCTACCAATAAAAAAAGGTAGAGAAATCCATGTGGGATGGCTGATCCCCACACCCAGCTGCATGGCAGGCAATAGCAAGCAGGAAGCGACCCTTAGATGAGATCCTTCAATATAGCAAAATAGAGAAACAATCCAAATCAACAGCTATACTCTTCTAATGCACTTAAAGAAACACAAATTAAGAGCATAAAATTTCATCGAATATCTAAATTGGATAAAATGTAGATAAAAAAATGGAATGATGGATAAATTAGGAAAGAAAAATGTACAGAAAAAGATCCACACCAAGAAGAGCCGTCACTAAGAAATGGCCAAAAGATATCACATAATCTTAAAAATAGGATGATTTAAAGAGAGAGGGAGAGAAGCTTATAAATTAACAAGGTATGGAAATGCACTTCATAGACATGCACGTTAAAACAATATTCCTTGCAAGCTCATGCTTTATTATTTCTTTATAAGCATACTAGCTTATACCTTAACCATTTTATCAATGTGTTGAGAAATGAGTCATGTAAAAGTCTTGCATGTCCTAATTCCTCAATATTCCCCACTAACAAGTATTTTATGTTTAACTGAAGAATATCTTTTAGAGACATCGTTGCAACTAAAAGTTAAAAAATAAAAGTATGGAGAATACCACAAAAAACTATGGAAAGCTTATTAATAAAATAACCAATGATTACAAAGAGTTTGTGCAGCCACTTGAATAACAATTTGGCCTTCAATGTGATCTTTGATGCTCATGGTTATCCAATTTTACCCCAATATTTAATAAATAATAAATAATAAAACTGAAGTGTTAATCTCTGCAAATAGTTTTGATGCTCCAAATCAGTTCATAAGCCCCCAAAAGCATTAAGAAAAATAATTTTGCCTCTGATTCAAACATTAAACAGAACTCAAATAAATCTTCCCCAGGAACACAAAAAAGTTGACCCTGCCAAATTAAGCACTGTCAGCAAAATTAGTTAGTCAAAACTGTATGCTTCAAAGATGATATTCAAATTATAACACTTCATTCTTATTCTAGCCAGACTTCTAATAATAAGTGGAAATCATTTATCCTATAACACCAAACCAATCAAAAGGTTTCGGAAATAAGAGCGTCTGTGTCAGGCATGTGTCTCACAGAATCAAACCAATCTAACAAGACTGCAGGAAAAGAACATGGAGCTGTAGTGAACTACTTACTAACCTATCCGTTCAAGAATGGTTAGGAAGTGACCCCAACATGAATCTTGCCATGGAAATAGACCAAACCTATTCCCATATATATCAACCAACGCAACAAAAAATGCTAATAGTTGTACAATCAAAAAATAGATCACAGATGGTGATCTCCAGGATTCAACTCTGTAAACCATGAGAAAATGTCAGAAAAATGAAGACCCAATTAAAAGGTAAATGAATAACATTTAAAAATAAAAACAAAGCTTACACCATAAAACCGATTAGATGTGCCCATGAAGAGTTTGCTCCACTCCATTTATTTCCCTTAATAGCCCATATAATAAGATAAACAAGTTGAGAAATTATAGCAAGAAGGGAAAACAAAATAACAGGCCACAATAACAAAAATCGCCTCCGAAAACGAAAACCTACAAAAGAAAAAGAAAGTAAGAAAGAAAGAAAGCTATGTCAATAGAATAAAAATTAAAATATCTTTGATATAACCACAATCTGTTAAATAAGAAGTGGAACAAGCAGTAGTAAAATAACTTGTGAATTTTAATGCATTCCTCTCCAATAAAAGATTATGAAATGTATGATTGTTGATGACTAAGATTAGCATCTATATAGTTGCATGCAAAGGCGAAACAAACACTTCAGAATCATGACTACAGCTACCAGGATTAGATGTAGCTCCTCTCCAAATGCTCTTACCTCATTATCCATGTTATCTTTATATTATACAAACAAGAAACGGGAAAACTATTAAGAAGTTTATTTCAAGGCTTATGTCACAAATAACCGCAAGGAAGGGGGCCTTGTGGTTCCAGAGTGATGCACCTTATGCAATCATCAAACTGAAGTAAAACACTCCACCTAGTCATCATAATCCTTTCCAGCATATAATACATTTGACTACAACATCCGCACTTCAATTAAGTTCTCAGTGACAACTCTCAGCAACAACTGTATCAGGCAAATTCTTGGCGACAAATGATTTGAAAATTCACTGACAACTATTTGAGACAAAAGTATAGACTTTTCAAAGGATAAAGAGTAGTACGAGTAATACAATTTACTAAATAATAATAATAAAAAAAAGCAATGAAACTGGTCAGTCAAAGGAACAGTAAGTGCTGAGCTCACCTATTTTGGGAGCAGCATACTGAATGAGAAGGAAAGCTATTAAATCAACGAGAGAAATCAAACTCCAATTGATCAAAGCAGCTGCAACAAAGAGGCAAAACAAAACAAAAATCATCAAAATTAATTTTCAAAAGCCCTAAATTGAAATAAAACACATCAGAAGAACAGTAGCTTGTAAGCTACAATTCCAAAAGCAAGCTGGACTTACAAGCTTAATTACTAACAATTACTACAATCATGGAGATAGTCAAACGTAAATTTCAAAGAAAAGCATCGGTACCTGTTAAGAGAAGTACGGGCAAAACAAATCCAACGAGAAAATTCCCCATTGTTAATAGAAGAATTTTGAGCTTGGTCTCATCACTATCAGCTCCTCATCGGAATTGCGACGATCAGATTAACGACGAGGCTTTGTTTTTTTTTTTTTCTAATTTATTAAAAAACTTCATTTAATGAATGAATGAAGGTTTTATGAAATGATTTTCCCGGGGAAAATCAGAGATTTTGGTTGGGGTTCGAGAAGGAAGTGGAAACCGGTGAACGGTTTGCTCCCTTACACCTCTGTGTTGTCTTTCAGTGCTTTTTCGCTTTTGCTTCGGAAGACAACAAACAAATAGAAATAAAGCGATGTATTTGCCTTGCCTTAGCTGCCTTTAGTTGCCTTAGTTAAAACACTTCCAAAAGCTCTTTATTTGATCAAATTTTTTTTATTTGGGAGAGTCAAATTAAAAAGAAGTTCTTTAATATATTTTTTATCTTTTTATTTTAAGGTATAGATTTAATTTGATTTTTTATATGTAGAGAGTCAAATTTTATTTTTTATTTTAAAATATTTTAATTTTATATATAAAATATTAATTGATATTTATCTATTTATTGAAAATATTTTTTTTATCAAATGGTGAAAAACAATTAAATAAATAGAGAAAAATCTTATAAAAATAAATGAGAAAAAAATTAAATATTAATGTTTATTGGATAAAATAAAATAAAGATTAAAAATATAAAGAGTCTATTAGAGTTGTAAAATTACTTTTTATATTTAAAAATTCTTTAAGGTACTCTTTATTGTGCAAAATATGCTATTTAAAATAAAGAGTACTATTAGACACTTGTTATATCATGGACCTCTATCCATAACGTAACATGGACACACACGTGCGAGAAGAAATGCGAGTCTTTTTTCTTTTTTTTTTCACGTCAAACTTTTTTAGTCCGTCAAGTGTATGTGTAGTAGATTTATGTTTAGGCTTGAAGAGGGAGAAGAAGAAGAGGGAGATGTTGATGGAGCACGACTGCTACTTATGGGTGGAGAAGAAGATGAAGACGTTAATGGGGAAGCAGTACTACTTGTGGGTGGAGAGGAAGATGGAGATGCTAATGGAGAAGTGGTTGGAGATTTAGCCGAAAAAGAAGGGGAAGGTGATTTCTTGGTTGATGATGGAGAAGGTGCAGGGGCATTACTATAGTATGCTCGGACAACAAAAGAAGTAGAAATGCTTATTACAAGAAAAACAAGAACAACAACATTACTATTTCTTCGAAGCATCATTTTGAATTGGGGTTTCTTGAAACTTGTTAAAATAAAAAGGATAATGGTGAAAGAAAGAAATGTTTTTGTTGTTCTTGTTGATTCTGTAATGGCTTTTCATATTGAAAGTGAATAAAAGGGTTTCGACAGGAATATATAGAGAGGCGTGAAGGAGGAGATGAATTCATTAACCTTTAACTGCAAATTCATTGATCCTCAAAATGAATATACAGGTAAAGATCAATGAATCTGCAATAAAGTTCATTGAAATTTACTTGAATGTTCATTGATTTTCACTTGTAGATTCATTATACTAAAAGAACAAGTGTTGTAATCGTTTACGTTTAATATATTTTAGTTCAAAAAAAAATTAATGAACTTTCATGATTTAATAAATGAACCTAACTATTTGACTAATTAAACATATATTGTCATTACTTAAATAATGCATGTTCATTGAATTTCATCTACATATTCATTGATACTCACTTATATGTTCATCAGCATGTTCATTGATATTCACTCTAGTTCATTATTCTATATAGATTCATCAATAAATAACTATAAGTTCATTGAATAGAACATACAAGTTCATTATCTATACATTTCAGGTCATATATATATATATATATATGAATTCATTAACCTTTAA
>CATIWM010601289.1:0-10205 GCA_949671775.1 Mallotus repandus | reverse complement strand
GATTTTCTTTGTTATCTTCACCACTTATTTTTTGTCACCTGCATCTCCCTTATTTTTTTTCCTTGGATTTTTTACCTTTCTCTTCTCTTTCTCCTCCTTTTTTTTTTCTCTACTGGTTCTTGTTTTTCTATCACAGCATATTTTTTATTTTCTTGTGCATGTATTCTACTAATTTTGGAGAATCTAATACTCCTTTCATGTGACTTTTGAACTTTTTAGATCTGATTTAGTTGATTCCACGCCTAACAAGGAACCAAGATCAGATTTTGGTCTATGTAGAGAACTAAATTGAAGAACTACAACTTGAGGAGCAAGAGGAAAAAAAAAAAAAAAAAAATTCAAAGTTATTGTATATATATCAGTAATGAACATGTAGGCAAATATTAATGAATATGTAAGTAAATATTAATTAACATGTGGGCAAATATTAATGAACAAGTATTATTTTCATTACTAGTTTATTGACATTCACTTACATATTCAATGAATATGCATGTGAAGGTTAATAAACATGCAAGTGAAAATTATTGAATCTGTATGTTCAAAAAAGTCAATAAATTTGCAAATAAATACTAATGAATTTACAAATTAAGGTCAATGAATATGCATGTAAAGATTAATGAACTCAATTTATAAATAGACAAAAACAGTATTAAATAATTTTTTAAGTTTAAGCCTATGAGATATATGCAAACTCATGATATTTGACCCGAAAATAAAAATTTAACTTGAAAAAATATATTTTTAATCTTATACGTGTAATGGATCTTTGATCATATTGAAATATGAATAAGGTTCATAATTTAACAATTGGTTACACTTGCACGTACAAAGCTTCCTTATACTGGATTGCCTTTCATCAAACAATTGCCAAGGCATTGCATTGGGCCTAAAACTGAACTGAGGTTGGCTGTGAATGCTTCAAAGCTGGATCTTCAGTGTACAATACACGTGATGTTAAATGTCCAACTTCTAATTTTCTTTCGTTTAATGTTCCGTAATCTTATCCCAACATGTGACTTCTAGCTAGACTTGTGGCTGACCCCTGATGTGATGTCTACTTAAAACAGAAAAACGAAGAGGGATTCAACTGTAGCATACTACAAACACAAATACAAGAATTTTCCAATTTCTGTCATGATCAATCCTTCTAGAATACGGGAAATGTAATCAACTTTCCTTGTATTCTTCTCTCGAACAAGAAACACAATGTTATAATTGACTTTCTATATCTCATCAACTAGATGCTCGCCAAGTTTTTAATGTTTAACAAGACGCATAGAACCTTCCTTTTTAAATTTTAAAGTCTTTAAATTCATAAATTAAATTAAAGAGCTGTAGTATTATAAAGATTAAAAACAATGGTTCGCTTAAATAACGTTTCGGATTTAAATCATGATGTATACCGTCACGTTTAATTAATTGTTGAAAAACTTGTATCTCCTTTACAATCTTACTAATGTTGAATCGAATTAGTTAAAGTCTAATCAACTCTAAATATTGATAATTTAAAAAAATCAAAACAAAATAATTAAATAATTTTGTGATAATATAAATGCAGCGTAGTAGAGAAAAATGGGGAGTTAAAATTTGTAGCTAGTGATTAAAATCAGTGTGCAAATACATGGTAAAATACAGAACAAGAAACAGAATGATGAAGTTGACCTACACACTTTTCACTCATCACCCTGCTCTTTGATAACACGAGAAGCTGTGTGACTTACACTCAAAGTCTAAAAAGTATTATTTAACAATTAGTATGCTATACATGCTTTCCATAACACTGATAATCATGAAAATTAACCAACAATGATTTTCATTTCATCAATTCCTTATAAATATTATTAAGATTCAATTAACATGCATTAATCATGCCATTAGTTTCTCTTGATAATTATTTCTCATCTGTCCAACAATCCTCACGTTTTTTCTTTTTCCATTTTTAATTATTGGCCTGACATGTTTAATAAAATTTTGTTCATTATTTTTATGTCATAATGTAACTGTGTTTTTTCAAAAAAATTTATATATTTTGGAGTATTTCGCCAAATAATCGAATTTTTGATATATGAAGTATTTTATATTTGACCAATAAAAATAAATTATATATTCATATATTATAAATATGACGATTTGATGTAATTACACTTAGCGAAGACAAAATTTATTATATTATATTTTTTTTCTTTTTATGAGACTTTAAACTTAAAAATTTATGAATTATTTACTCCCTCTATTTCTAAATAATTGTCGTTTTAGAAGTTTAATTTTATTCCTAAATAATTATCATTTTAAGTTACTAATGTATTTTAACTACTTTTTTTTCCTATTTCACCCTTATTTAATATAGAAGAATTAATTGAATAAATATCTACTCATTTTAGAATTTTATTTAAAGCTAATAAGTATTATAAGAGTAGTATAATATTTTATACGTTTATTAAATACATTTTTTAATTTATATAAAAAAACTTTAAACGACAATTATTTAGAAATAGAGAAAGTAATAAATATCAGTTACCGAATTCTAATTTAGATAGATTAAAAAACAAATTCATTTGCAAACAATCCAAACCTCAGTTGTTGATTACTACAAGAGCATTGACAGTTTCGATGTTAACTTAATACTTTTTCTACCCCTAAATAATTGTCATTTAAGATTTCTTCACATAAATTAAAAATATATTTAATATAAAATATTATTTTATGTGTATAATAATTATTAATTTTATATAGAGTTTTAAAATGAATAGATACATATTTAATTAATTCTTTTATATTAAATAAAGATAAAATAGAAAAAAAATAGTTAAAATATATTGATAATTTAAAATAATAACTATTTAAAAATTAAATTAAATTTTTTAAAAAATAATTATTTAAGAATAGATGGAGTAATTAGCTTTTAAGGCATGAGAGAACCTGTGTATATAGAGTACTTCTTCTGCCATGCTTTAGTTTCCAGCATTATCATTCAACAAAATCAATGTTTTTATTTTTTTTGCCGTATTATATTTTAATTAAATGATAACATTACACCATTGAAACGACAAACACAATAACATCAATCCAGCTGTTAGCCCTGTTTTTAACTTTTTTTTTTTTTTTTGTAATAATTTAATTTTGATATATTAGCATCATTATCCACCCGGGAGTGGTGCTGATCATTTTATGATTCAAGGTGAAGCCATAATTGATCGAATCAACATATCTCATCAAAAGCAATTAATGGAATTTACTTATTAGTCGCGCATTACACTAGCTCCATCTAATCATATAATTAATTAGACCACAATATATGCTTAATAATGAAAGGAAGTCATGAATTTCAACATAAAACAAGTGCGAGAGAGAATTTTGCTTTGCTTCCCATAAAGTTTGATTGATTGGAATTTTGGATTAATAAGAGCCCTTATCTTATAACTATTAGATAAATGGAGTATTAGATTATTACAACCGGAACCCTAAGAGCATGTGATAGGTATTAAGAAATGGAAAAGCATAAATTAAAAACTTTTGAAATCTGTACTAACCTTTAAAAATATTTATGTAATTGAAATTTAGTCTAATTTTTTATGGATTGTGAGAAATAATTTACCAAATGGTTGTGGCGGAAATTATTTTATTTCCGTTTAAATTAGTCTAACTTGTTGGAAATAATTTTATTACAACCCAAACTCCAAAGTCACTCGACCTAGATGCAAAATAATAATAATAATAATAATAATATCAATAATTTCAGCACAAAATAATAATGGAAGTTGTCTCTCATGAATAGTTTAAGTCATAAATACGAAAATGTAAATGTAAAGAGTATAGTTCAAACCTCTAACATTTTACTCTTTTCCTTATGAGTGGAAATTAAATCACTTCAATCATCTATAATAATAATAATAATGATGATAATAAAGGTTTATACTTTATACGTGTATATAATATATTTGTTTGAAAAATGGGCAACGAGTTAGGCCGGTATTTATTTGCGTCTTAAAGTTTTGAAAATGCATATAACTACAAGCGCATGAAGGTTGTTTTTCTAAAGAGTGAACCAATTAAGTTAACTAAAACAGATAATTAATTAAGCCAGTTTAATTATATAATATTATATATATAGTCAAATTGATTTTGCACCAATTTATTCAAAGTTTGGCGACCTATATTTTATTAAAAATTTAACTACGCCTATGGTTTTTTTATTTGATTTGGTTTTGGCGTTTTGCCTTTTTTTATCCTAAAAAATTAGCAACAAAATAACAACGGTAAAGTTTATATATATATATATTTAGTTAATAGAAAGATTATATAACTTAAATTTCGATGGATTATACAATAGAAGTAGTTTTTTCATTTAAATTGACGGCAACAAAAATTAAACTTTACATCTTAAGATTTTTTTAGAGACGAATTACTATTTAATTATTCCCTCATTGATAGTCCTCTCTTTTATATATATATCCTACTTGTATGTGAAATAGTAATCAAGACTTTATCAAAATGCATAATAATAATAATAGTAATAAAAGATATTTTTAACAAAAATAATATAAAAGGTCATAGCATACACAAAAATAGTAAGCTTATGATATTAATCAAACAAACTTTAGCAAGTAAGATGCAATTAACTTGAAACTCAAGTTGCTCAAAGCCTCAAATTGACAACTCTCTTTTTTCAAGTAAATCCAAAAATATCACTATAATAAAAAATAATAAATAGAAAACAATTCCCATCAATCACGTGCATAGTGGGCGCATTACATGTTCCACGTCCATCCATGGATGACATGGCATCATACATTTGGAACATGTGACACGTATTTGGAATCTAAATAGGACACGTACGAAGTAGAGCAGTCGACAGAAGGTGATGCACATCCTCCAAGTGCAGTGGCAGCCACCGCCCTGGGTTGGGCCAATACCTATGCATTATCATGGAAAAAAGAAAAAAGAAAAAAGAATATATAGAGATATATATATATATATTTGATAATAATATAATTATCTCCAAATATACTTATCAGCCAAAAAGTGAAAGCATTAAAAATTGAATAGATTTATGTATTAACAAAAGGCTTGTCAGTTGGCTTTTATTATTGTTACTTATTAATTCTAGCAAGCAGTGTTTTAGCTGTTCAAAATTCGACCCTAACTAATTCAGATTTGGATAAAATTATTAAAAAAAATTTAAAAAAATAATAATTTTTTTAATAATTATTAAATATAATTATATATATCATAACTTAAATTAAAATCTATAAATATAAAATTTACAAATCATAAATTATATTTAAAAAATTAAATATTTTTTTAAAAAATAATCACACATCAAATTCTAAACCCAATATAAAAAAAATTAAATTGTGGAAGTTCTTGTGTTTTCTTATTTGACCTTATTATATTTCATCTCATCAATTTGCTCTTTTTTTGTGTGTGTATAGATGTACATATAGATAGCCTATGAGCTTAGAGAACAAATGATAAATCTGGGTCTTCATGCTATACATAAAATCATTTGGTTGTTTAGTCATGGCGGGGCCTCTGCCTAAGTAAATACGCGCACTATGAGTAACTCTAACTCTATATAGCATGCAGAGTCTTCGATCATTAATTATCACTTTCAAATTCAATTCCTATAAAAATTTGAACAATTATTTTCTTTTGAAAATTACAAACTTTTGCTCAAAAACTTTAATTTTTTTTATTGTGACCGTGATTATCTTTTAGATTGCCGGTGATATTTTATTTTTTTATTTTATTTTATATTTTATTTAATAAATATAAATTTTTGATTTGTTCATTTATCTATATTTTCTGAATAAAATCGTTGAATCTTCTTTTATGAATTTGTTACCCTTTATAAAATGTTATTTTACTATGGATTTTAGATTTTTTTTAATTGAAAAAATTTTACTAATATTTTTATAATCAAACTCATTTAAAAATTAAAAAGTTAATTTATGACTAATCAAAGTCATTTACTATATCATACGGATCATCAAGTTAAAAGAGTTTTATCAACACATTCGAAAAATAATAACAAAAACTTTTACAGTTATGAGAATTTCTTTTAATACTTCTTAATTGTACTCTTATTTATATTATTTTTTATTAAAATATATTTTAAATTTTTAATAAATAAATAATTCTGTCTTTTTCTTTAAAAAAGTTACAAACTTTTGATGTTTAAAATTAAAAAAGACATATTAGAGCAAAAAATCATAATATTTTTAACTTTTACAAATTTATGTTAGCTTTGAAATTTGGTAAAACTAATTCAATTTGACAAATTATTTGGAATTTTAGCACAATAATAATTTGATCAATATAATATTTAAGGTAAAATAACTAATATTTATTTTTATGAATTCACATTCACATCATCTAAGTATTAATTATAATAGTTAGTAAGACTTTAATCTCAATAATTTAAAAAATTTATGTAATTTAATAATACTATATTCATCTTATTTTTACCTAATTTAAATTTTCATATGAATATGAGACTATAATTATAGATTTTAGTCAATTCACTTCAAATGTCATGTATTTATTTTATTTTAATTCATAATCAATTAAAATTTTAAATAATATATCAAATTAGACTAATTTTACTAAATTTTAAAGTTTAGTCTAAATATATAAAAAGTCGAAAAAGTTATGGGCTGTGGTTTTTGACACCAATAGGCGTTAAAAAAAATTACAATCTTTTGTCATGGAAGTGCTCTTCGATGAATACTCATTAACACAGTTCGCATTTTGAGGGATTAGAGCACGTTTAATTATTTTGTGAAAATATTATCCATATCTTGCAAATCATGAATCGACATAAACAAATTTCAGTATGTAAGAGAGCAGTTGAAGAGAATTTTTAAGTATAGTGTTTAAATTTTATTATTAGTGATTTAAAAAAAAAAGAGTCGCATCTATTATACACTTCATCATACTTACACCGTATTACTTCACAATAAAAAATATAATTCAAGGTACATAAAAGTTTTAATATTCTATAATATATAAAAAAATTCAAGACATATAAATGTTTTATATAATTTTTTATTTGATACTCTTAATATTGATAATCACATAAAATTTGATAAATTTAAAAAGTTAAATAAATCTTATAAAGAGGATAAATTTTTTCTAACATTTATTTTTACAAGTATAAAATTTAAATTGAAATTTAAAATTTTATTTAAAAATTAAATTATTTATATGATTTGAACCACCAAATATTAATATAATTCAAGTTTTCGATTTTTTAATTTTATTTAAAAAAATTAAATTATTAATGATTTGAACCACTACATATATTAATATAATACAAATTAACAATTTTTTATTTGAACCACTACGAGCCTGCTCAACATGGGCGGTACAAATTTTAAATTAAAGCAAAAAATTTTCCTTAAAAAAATAAAACTCTAACGCAGTCTGATATAATACTACAGCTAACACTTACAAGTGAACCAAATACAAAGGAAAAACAATTGATTATCGAAGCCCTGCCTTGTAATTATGGATGATCATCGATATCTTTCCATTAACATCATAGCCATAGGCAAAGGCAACATCGATCACAGGTGGAGATGATCATCAACTGTTAGCATCTAAGTTTCATTTGGTTGGTTTAAAACTATAAATAAATAAATAAATAATCCATCGGTCCCTTTTAAGTTCATGTCTCCAGTATTGATCGAGCTGAAGGCAGCATGTTAGGTGTCTTCCCAGTACAGCAGGAAATCTAAAATTCCTCACCACCACACAAACCTCTTAATTATCGTAACCAATGATTTATATTCATTATATCCGCATAATTTTTATATTTTGGTGCGGGTGGTGACTGGTGAGTCCCCTTGCAATGCCCCAAGAGATTTTAGTGATTTCGCCAAGACAAGGCCGCCTATATCCTTATAATTAACCCTTCAGTTTCCTACATTTATTATCTGCACAAAAATAAAAATCAATTTAAGAAAAAAACTTGTCAATATAAATACACATGTATAGTAATATTTCCTAGGACCACCATACTATAGATAATTTATTTTCTACAAAAATAACAAAACTTGATTAGAACTTTCGAAAATTCTATGGTTATTTTGATTTATAGTTACTTTTATTTATAGTTAACAAAATACTATATTTTACGTTACCTAATTAAACTCTAATATGCCTAATTAGAAATTCATAAATATTGGTTAAAAATTGAAACAATACAAACTTCATAAATTTGCAATTAATTATGTATATCATTTTCTTGAAAAAAAATATATAAAAGGAGCATGTGAACCCTTGTACTCTTCCACGTATGAAGGTTGAGAGGAAAGAGTTCATGTTTACGTGATATTGAAGCTAAGAAAGAAAAGGGTTCACATTAGATTTAGACAATATGATCGGATAGAAATAACCTCATTTTAATTGGTCACGCTCGCCAAACACAACACCACACCCCACCTACTTCTACGCATGCCCTTTTTATAAAGGGCGTATACATCTCCTTCCCCTTTTTTCTTTCTCTACATACAACATTTCTTCTTTTCTTCATTTCTTGATTTTTTTTTCTTTTCTTGATGGTTTCTTGATTTCTTGATCCAAGAACAAAGAAATTGCGTGTTACATAACATATTGCAGCCATTAAAGAACAATAAAACTCTCCAAATGCAAGCAAATAGTCCGCTTATATCCTTATCTTCAAGATCTCCCAGCTTCAACTCTTACTCTTCTGGAAAACTTGCTGAAATTGCAGCAAGAGTTGTTCAAGAATTCTCCAATGATTTTCATTCCCAAGATCTTGACTATGATATTCCTCAACATTTCTTGCCGCCTCCGCCGCTAGAAGACCAAGAAATGAAGAATCACCAGGAGAAAGTCGACGAAGAAGAAGAAGACGAAGGAGAGTTTGAGTTTGCTGTTGTGTGCAGAGAGCCGGTAGAGTCTCCGATTTCTGCGGACGATATTTTCTATAACGGCCAGATAAGGCCAATCTATCCATTGTTCAATACCTCATTGTTACTGCAGGACACAGACGAACAATCATCTAAACCGGCAACTCCTGCCAAGCCAACTCGATTGCCATTGCGAAAACTCTTCAGCGAGGAGGAAAGGGAGTCGTGTTCTTCCTCGGAGGCAGATGACATTGAAAGCCTGCTGCCGGAGACGTACTGCGTATGGACTCCGAAAAAAGCACCAGCGAAAGATCAACAGGCCGAATCAGGCGACGATATCTGCAAGAAGAGCAGCTCCACAGGGACGGCTTCAAAGAGATGGAAGTTTAGAGACTTGCTTTATAGGAGCAACAGCGACGGGAAAGATACGTTCGTGTTCTTGACGTCGGCGAAGAAGAGCGGTGACAGAAGGGTAAATGCCGAAGAGAAGAATAATAACAACAGTAAAGAAGGGGGAAGAGACAGTGATGGGGTTGAAGAGCATCATCATTATGCGAAGAGTAAAGCGGTGAAGGAAGGAGATAAACGACGGTCGTTTTTGCCATACAAGCACAACTTGGTTGGATTTTTCTCCAATGTTAATGGTTTGAGCAGGAATCTTCATCCTTTTTGAGAGGTTGATTTTTATTTGTTTCTATTATTATTAATTTTATTATTAGCTTTTTTTTAAAAATAATTGGGGGTATATATGGGTTTTTTTTTGGTAAAAATTAATATAGAGAGATTAAATT
The DNA here is from genome assembly GCA_949671775.1 of Mallotus repandus. Classification (NCBI taxonomy): domain Eukaryota; kingdom Viridiplantae; phylum Streptophyta; class Magnoliopsida; order Malpighiales; family Euphorbiaceae; genus Mallotus; species Mallotus repandus. Next base: position 535 of record CATIWM010601289.1, on the reverse strand, counting down.
TTGTTGTATATTTTGAATTTCATAAATAACTAAGCCTTATTTAATGAAATTAATTACTAGATAATGTTATTATTTAATGAGAAAATTATGAAAATTTAATCTAAAAATTAATGTTTCGAAATAATTTTTTTGATAATAAAAATATTAGAAAATATTTTTATTCTAAATTTCAAGCTAAGTGAACTTATAAGAGTGCAAAAATCCCTCGGCAATTTTTTTTTTTACATATAAAACTCAAATTCGAAAACTTATATTTCATTTATTTGCAGAAAATATTTTTTAATGTTTGGTTGCAACATAAGAAAATAATTGGAAAATATCATTTTGTGACATGAATATTTTATACTATTCAAATTATCTCCTTGTAATGGACTTAATATATATTTTTTACAAATTATCTCTTTTATAATGGACTTAATGTATTAATACAAAATTTATATGATAATTAATCTATAAAATAAGTGAAAGGAAAAATGAAAGGGATGAAAGGGAAAAATGAAAAAAAAAAAAAAAAGAGAAGACAAAAAAAGAAAAT